>JAUBOD010000825.1:171722-225653 GCA_032353885.1 Nothura maculosa | reverse complement strand
ATGCTATACTACATCATCTACTTCAGCTAAGCTCTCTACTTTATCAAGCCCCTAAAAAGCATGATAAATTCCCACACATCACCATTCCAGGAGATGTTGCTGCCATTCTCAGTAGAAGAATGAGAAGTATTTAACTTTCATTTATATTCCAATAAACAGAGCATGCTTGTGAACATTATCAGATTCAGTTTTTCTGCAGATACTCTACAGCAGTTGTTTAGGAATGAACTTAATTTAGAACCTAGAAGTCTTATCTTGTCGGATGTCTTCTGCTTATCCGGTTCAATTCTTGGAGTCACAAAGCTACGTGAGAAAAAATTCTTTAACTAGATCCTGGAGCTGAAATTTTCTGCGTTGACTGGATGATCCATGTTATGGTGGGGCATAATAACTGCAAGGACCCACAAGCACAAGTGGATCTCCCCCTGTGTCACATTAAGTGACAATAGTCAGGCAGCCCAGTGAACTATAGAGTTTTCAGTTGGAACACTTGCATCTAAAAGTTCTGGAGCATAAATACATCCTAAAAATGGATTCTCTGGTGTCTAAAAAGTGTTGAATTCGTGCTGTGGCTAAGAGAAATAGGTAGAGTTTCTCCTCTCAGCCAAGAAACCTTTCCTCATTAGGCATGTGGAAGATAACTCAGCTAGAAGCATCTGCATCCCTGCACAGTTTGTTTAAAAATCACCAACAGGGTAAAAGTTACAAGGAGAAAAAGAAAGAAAGCTGGACAGATACACCTAATTTTCTTAGGAATCCAGGTTAAAAACTACTGTGACTCTCAATGACGGCAGTTATAGCCTAAACCCAAAGAGTAAATTTCCTTGGTAGAGGTGGAAAACAAGAAAAACTTGAATCCCTGTAATGGTCTACTGAAGCACACTCACAGAGCATGTATTATATGGCTTTCAGGGCCGGAGCTGCTGGAGTTTTCATTTGGAAGTGTTGCAATAAAATGAGCAGCTGTGAAAAGCACATGGAACAGGAATTAAAATGAATGTAAAATGTATGCCTAGATTTTATTTTCTCATTTGAATACGACAGTGAATTCAAAGTGGAAATATTGTGAACAATTCAAGCTAGAAAAGAACATGCAGAAGTGAAAGAAACTGTGATGAACATTTGGCATTTTACTGGATTTCTGACAATAATCTAGAAAGAGAAATGAAGAGCAATCTTGAACGTAAATCCAGTGCTCAAAATACAGCAGAGAAGTTCCAGGAAAACATTTTAAATGAATCACATTATGAAATCTTTGTATCTAAAGTTTCAAGATACTATTTCCTTAGTTGTTATATCATAAACCAGTAGTTATTAAATAAAATCGTTTAAAAAGTTCCAAATAAAAGCTGTATTAGCCCAATCCTTTCTCAGGCTGGTAACTGTTTTTTAGAGATCTGTGTGTTTTCCAACTCCATGATTTTGCCATTTGGAATCAGATTGTTACAGATCTTGAAGTTAGTCCTTAATGGTAAATAAAGTTATAGGAAGTATTGATCACTTAAGTATTACATTGTAATCAAATAAATGAGAAAATTGTATTCTTCAAGATTTCATTTCAGAGATAACCTGAGGAGAATAGGTTTCACTGAGGATTCGTGGAACAAATGACATTATCCCAAAAAGGATACATGAAGTAAACTTCATGAGGCACATGCCCACCAGCATGAGGCACATGCCCACCTGCACTCAGAGCAAGAGGTATTTGTTCAGCTCTCTCTCCTATAAGCTATTTGATTTTAGCCAAAGTTAGAAGAGCCTTTCTGACCTCAGAAAGAAGAGTTTTGGGATCTCTGTCCATCACCTGATAGAGCTCTACCTGTAGTAGCTTAAATAGTGTCCATTAGAAAGATGATGAAGTCTGGATCTGAAAGAGATGTGTCACTTTGTTTTGTGTCACTATATAATTGGGAAAGTCTAGCTCTCCTTCGCTATTTTGATGGTACAGGCTAAGACCCATTGTCCTGACTTGTGGCATAGCATTTTGCTTGTAAAATATTTCCAAGCTGAAACTTGCAACAACAACAACAGCAACAACATCAATAACAACCAGCCTCCTTTTGAGGATACTGGGACAAATTTCAACAAAAGAGCATGGGAAATGTAAACAATCGAGATAACAAATGCTATAGTGTTGATGTCACCTCTGCTGTTTTTCTTCATTTCGGTTGCTGACAGCAACAGAAGGGAGCAAACTATAAAATGTATTGATTCGCACAGGTCACATAGCAAACTACTCATATTTAAACCCTCGTTCTCATAGATTCTTCCACCAAATCTCTCCTTACTGGGAGGAAATAAAAGCTAGAGAGCACAACACATCTATTTGACTGCATTAAACATTTCAGAAACACTTTATGATTTGAATGGCCCTTGAAGTCTCCTAATGTTTCCTTACACTGTTTTTTCCTAGTTTTGTTTGCTTTTTGTCTGTTTCATATGGTTATCCTATGAGGGATACCTCATGGATCATTCAGCTAAAATCAGGAAGATTCCTAAATTCTTCCTGCAGTTTCTTTAACAGTGAAAAAGACATACAGGAGAGTGAAAGAAGAATTGTTCAAAGATTTTTTGTGACCTTTTGATTCCTGTGTGCATTTCAGAGCAGCAGAGAGGGGCCAAGTCTGGACTAAAGCAATCTGCTTCTGCAAGCACATATCCCTGAACTATGTGGTAGTTCTTCAGGGCTAAGAGTAGTGCTAAAGACTTGTCCATTGGTTTCCACTCTGATCCCAAAACATGAGTTCACACTCAGTCTTTTCCATTTTCAGTGAAAAATTGAGCAGCTTCAGCTAAGAGGCACTTGAAAGTGTGAGAATTACTGAGATTTAGTGACATTTTCGGAATGAAGTTGAAGTATAGTGGAAAAGAATATACAGTTTTTAGGGGATATAGGGACAAATCACATTTTGCTTTTTTGTTTTTGGAATTGTTCAGGTAGAATGAAAATCAGATGCATCACACAATCTTACTATAATTACTCCCTGGGCATTCGTCGCCTTAATCCAGAAGGACAGGAGTAGCTGTTGGAGCTGTGTTTTTAACACCTATTTCCAGGCATCTACTGGGCAGTGTGATAGATATACTGTGCTCCTTGGTGCCTGATGTAAATTTCAATCTTAACTTGTTAATTTCATCAGTATTCTTAGCAATTCCTTAGGTTCAGTCTGACCCAACAACTTAGTCTGACAATCCATGAATTTCAGAAATAAAATCTAATTAGAGTGCAAAAGAGATGTTCTTTGCTTTTTACTCAGAATTCGTTGCAGGGGTTTCACAGAAACTGTTGGAAAAAAAGTTTTTTACAAAAAATGGTAGCCATTGGCTATGCTTTGCTTACTGTGTAATTATGTGGAGAATACCCAAAAGATCTTTTCTATCTCAAAAAGATTTCACAGTACATTGTAATTTTTGTGCTATGACAATAATTATGAAGAAGAAAATGTTACAGTAAATTAATGCTTCTCCCTTTCATCTAGACTCTGTTAAGTGCAGTAAAAATCATGTTTTCTTTGATGCAACAAAAGCCAATTTTTTTCATTTTTTGTTTTCCAACTGATGCAGCGCAGTGTTTAGAGAACCACTCTTTATGCTGGTTCATGCCAGAGTGGACTTCTGCTGAAATCCAGAAGGAGAAATGTGGACAAGTCTTTTAAAAATGATGCAATTAGTGTATTTATCTCCGTATATGCTACTTGTGTATAGCTATTCTTGAATTTTACATCATAGAAACAGTACTGTATTAGAACATCTTTGTACCTGCTCATACCTTTGTTATTATAAAACTAAATTTTTCATTCTACTTAAAAATTCATCTTCAAAAAAAACTTTATTTTTCAAAAGTCAATTTGTTTTTCCTTTGATGATTCAGTGAAATAATAAGATCTATGAATAATCATCATAGGAACCTTAAAGTATAATTGTGGCAAGCAGTTTAACTTCAAAGGCAAAATACCTAAAATAAAATAAAATACTGCATCCAGCTAATATATCCTCTTGAGACTTGGCTATTCATTTAACTCAGAATAACCACTCCAGCAATGCCAAGCTGTATGACTTTATGAAGCAGGATGAGTAGTACATTAAGCTGCGACAGAACATAAACATGCTTAAGTTAATTTACCCATGAAACTTCTCAGGTTTAGGTTTTGCAATTTGTTAGGCTTCTTGAAAATCAATCACAGAATCACAGAACAGCTGAGGTTGGAAGGGACCTCTAGAGATCATCTAGTCCAACCTCCTCTGCTCCAGCAGGGACATCAGAGCATGGAGCACCGACTGGCATCCAGATGGGTTTGACAGATCCCCAAATAAGGAGACTCCACAACCTCCCTGGGCAGCCTGTTCCAGGGCTCTGTCACCTTCACAGTGAAGAAGTTCCTCTTCACATGGAGATAGAACTGCCTGTGTTTCAATTACCCCTTGTCCTATCATTTGTCCTTTACTGGTCAATGATGTGACCTTCTAGATCTGACTGAAAAATAGTCCTTCTAAAAAAAATTTCTTATTAAAACTTAATCTGGAAATTGTCACAATATATATTGAAGATATCAACTTACTATTGTCTGTTGAGTATTTCAGGAAAACAATATTTGCAGAGTGTATATTGGTTGCAAAAGTGGACTGTGATGACAAATGTTTCTTTCTCACCAGACTCCATGGGACTTACTCTCTTGTCTGTATTTGTATTTTCAAGAACTAGAGCTTTGACTGTGGCTTGGAAAATTGCTCTCCTTTTGACGGGGAGGAATCACTTCCATTAAGATTTAATTAGGTATTAATCAAATTTTTATTTATTTATTATAATTCTATATGCATCTGGAAATATTGTGTCATGCTGTGTCATGCTCTTTCTGCAGATTTTTTCATCACACAAATATTTTAACTAGATGATATATTTTTACTAGATGAACTATCAGTATTTCTCAAGACTCTCGATCAAAGCTGAAATGCTGGAGAAACTTTAAAATATGTGATATATATAAATCATCATACCTTAAATGCTTGACAACAGCTCTCAAAACTTTTTAAAGCTTTAATCTTGTAGTAATTGTTTTGCTGTTCCTATATCCCTCCTAGTTCCTGAACTTGTTCCCTGGAATGTGAATACTCCAGAAACTTCTTGCTGTCATCAGGAATATGTGTCAAGAACAGTGACTTAAAGTGCTCAGTCTAATGGCTCATGTAAAATAACTACCCTCTTACCCATTGAAGTGTGATAGCAGAATCAAGCACAAGCCACTTTTTTTGTATTGAAAACATTAATGAAGCTCATGCTTCATCAATACCAACAAATTTAATCACAAATATTGTAACATAAAAAAGATTAACTGGTGCTAGTGCATAAAGATAATCAAAAACAAATAAAGGTTTTACTCTTGCTTATTAAATGTCACACAGATAATTACTTGAGGTGGGACAATAGTTTCATCTGAAAAAGCATTTGCAGCCTATACTTGTGAAATTAGTTGCATACTAGTATGTTTTTCTTTTGTGGAGCAAATAAACATGTCTACATTTTATTGAAAGGAACGAAAGTCCTTCCAGGGGATGCATCTGTGACTGATGTTACACTGAAAACTGAATCTATACTGTCAAGGGAGAGAAAACTTCTTGAGAAGAAGGAAGAGATGAGAAATTGAGCTAACCTAGCACATCTAATTAAACACTCATAATTTTCTCTTCATTTATGTGTATGGAAAAACTTCTGAAATTATGAAATGATTTTTTCTTTTTTTTTTTTTTTCACTTCAATCCGAAAGGATATCTTGGCTGCCAAAAAAAAAAAAAAGAAAAAAAAGAAAACTTACAGAACTTACAGATACTTTTCCTGAGCTCCCTCTGCCAATCTGCCATTTTTGCCTGTGGATAGAATAGACTTAAAAATATTATACTTTGTCTTTTCTTCTTTGTTACTCATCTAGCACCATAACATTTATAGCTCATGTATGTATTTGCACTTGTACCACAATTCTGATAATTCCAGAACGTGAAAGGGAAGGTAAACACATTTTGAACAGGCTGTTCTAGTGGATTAATGAGAAGTTAATTGATATTGCAAAATATTGAGTTGATATTCATGGCAATTTTCTAATAATATTTGATAACTGGAGAACATAGAAGCTCACATGACCTGTATTTGAATCTTTATTATTCCTGTAACAGTTTTTTTAATCTTTGGCTGAGAAAAAAGAGGCAGAAGTCTTGTCAATGCAGTCTTTAAAAATCACAGTGGGTTTTATGGCAGCTAAGACCAATAACGTTTCCAGACAGCTAATTTTGGGCAACCATCAGATGCATTTCTTTTTCTCCTACCAGACTTTTTTCACCATAGCCGCTGCTGGAGCTGCTTTGTTTCCAGCTACCATCTGTGAAACAGAGTGTCAGAGGTGTTAGGAGTAGTGAAAGTGTGGTGAGTTTTTCTCTTTTAAAGAATAGTTGACCGTTTTTCTTTGTGATCACTGGACCATAAAGGGCAGTTAGCATTCATGACATGAAATAGTCGAATCCTTCCATTTATTACATATAACTGGACCAATTTGGGCAAACATTGAAAATATTAAAAACATCTTTGCTTCTTTGACTATATAACTTCTCCACATGCTGATAATACAAGTTTTGGGTTATCTAGTTCAATATGATTCCTGCTCTGTAAATCTCGATGAGTCAAGTATTCACTCATATACATACCCTGCAAGACTTATAGTTTTCACTTAAGCTCCTCCATTGCTGGGAACTGTATGTCTTGGATTATGTGTTTTCAGCAATGGGATTTTGCATCTTTACCTGGAGGTCAGGACTTTGTTTTTGGTCCATGTTGATCTCTGAGCTCTAAGCTTCTAAACAAAACTGAAAAACCATCTGCAGAAAAAAAAGGCATGAAGTTGCTGCAACTTTCACTATATTTGGCTATTGCCTTATACCCAAGAATCTCCTTGGAAGGATATATTCCTTTGGAAAGAAAGTCCAACATTTCTAGAAATATAGAATGATTGACATCTCTGAGAATTATCTAAGTAGCTAACTCATAGCTAATAAGCTAAGTTTTTAGAGATTCTTAAGTAATTTATTCACACTACACTTAGGAGTGATGATTGGAGGATATTATAGAGGTTATTAGAAGAGTATATTTAAGAAAAAAAGAAATTAATCTCCTTTTGAATGAAAAAACCCACTTTCTAATGAAAATAATGAAAACAGTGAGCAGAAACTGAATCAGAAATCCATCAATGTCATCACATATTCCCTTGTACTTTAGAGGCAAATGTATGTAGTTATATTAACATCCGCTTAGAGTCATGAAATGGAAGAGAGCTTGGAAAGGTTAAAGAACTGAAGATAAAGAAAGGAACAAATAATCAACAAATAGAAGTGGCTGAAAATGCTCCAGTGCCTTTTTTTTTCCTCTTTAGAAAATTCCACTTCCATGTATTCAAAATTACTATTTTCAATGCTCTGATAAAAAAACTCCTGAGAATCTTCTCCTGTTTCCTCTAGCATATCCATTTCCTGTGAGCAGAGATGACAACTGGGTAGCACTGAGATCCCATGGGTAGTCCAAGCACTCAGGACTGAGATTTAGATACCGTTTGAAACAGGTGTTGGAGGAGAGTAAATCTGGAGAACATGAGCATCAGAGTCATAAGGAAGGGGGTAGCGGAGGCTGTAGAGAAAGAGCTGTGTGGGTTGTGAGTGTTGACTTGCAGAGTATCTAGGAGAAAACGGTGGTCAGACACAGAGGTTCCTGGAGGTGTTTTTCTCTGACAGCTCTTGCAAATTGCTCTCCAAGATTGAATATGCAGTCAGGGTGAGGGTGCTTTCAAACACAACACACCTGCAATGGGTAATTAGTTTGATCCTTAGAATAAAATCTCACACCAAAGCAAAAATAGCTTGGAATTATTTGCTAAATTATTTTGTGATATGATGTAATGAGGAAGAGCTTAAGCTAGATTGACTTATTTTGAAGAAAGCAGATCAGGAACATATCAATCTGGCAATTCAGCTGATATTTTTGATCCCTGATGACCGCTCATAAGAATCATGATTAGGAGCAAGGGAGAGGCAGAACCTCCGTGGCAACCCCCTCTACCAGCACAGCCTAAAGCAGTGTAGGAGCAGAGGAATACCTGCCTTCCCCTTACCATTTCTTTTACGCGGGGATGCTCCAAGAACACGCAGAGGCTTCCGATAGGCACTATAAAACTTTACTTTATGTTGTGAATAGCTCAATATTGATATATTGAAGTCTGATACATGCTCATGAGAATATAATCTGTGTAAAAGCAAAAATGGGGTTATTTCTTGGTGCACTGTTGAGGGATGGTTGCATCGTGAAAGGTTCCTTCACGATCTTTACTTGTCACCAAGGAAAACTATGAAGAAGGTTAAAAAAACCTTTAGCTTGTTGAAAAGCTTTGCATGCAGGAAATTTATCTTGGCATTAGAGAGAAGAAAAATATTGTTAATAATATATTTTAAACACTAAAACACATCTTCAAGCATTATAAAGGGGGCTGCTGGTCCTTTGGAAATCCAGCTACATAATCATTTGGAGGACAATTAGAGAGAGGAGTCATGCTATCACTTCTGCTCATTATAATTACAGGTACTGGGAAAATCTCTGGTATCTTTGCTGATGAAACAGTGATAGGTTAAAGCAAAAAAGTGATGCTGAAGGCAGAGAGATGCTGTGTAGTGGAAGTGGTTAGAGTACAGCATATTAATATGCCATTTTATTTTTGTCCCTGATGAATGTGAATCAGTCATGGAGGCATAATTATTTTTCTCCTTGTTTATGAGGGTAGTTTTTTTCAAGGCTCTACTTTTGGCACACCGCAATAGATAACAACACTATTATTATGTTTGTAATTTACTACATTCATACCTTGTATTTTTAAAAATCATTACTTTTAAGGTTAAAAAATGACTACAACCATATGCTGTTGGATTATATTGTGTATATATATATATACACACACACACACACATATATATAATGTTGGTCAGTCCAATCCAGGTAGGACTGACCAAAAGTGTTCATGAATGAGGAGGGAAAGGGCATGTGGGCTATGTATGGAGTTAGCACAAAATCTCCTGTGGTACTGTAAGGATCTACGTACTGTCCTGACCAGCCTCCAGGGGCTCTGCAAAGTGTGAGAAACTGTCTTCATGATCTGTTAACTGGTTGATGCCTGCCTGACAAAATGAGCTGTGGGCAGACATATGAGTATGGTCACATTCTGCACTGTGTGCCAGCTTTGGTCTGCATGGCAACTACGTGGGTGAAACTAAGCAGGCAATATAGGCAATAAAAAGGATGAATTACCTACAGAGGCAATAAAAAGAATGAATAACAGCCAGTGAGTGTGTTTCTTCACAGAAGAGCTCGTGTCTGTCTCCAAGGGAGAATAATTTCAAGGCTTGCAACTTGTTATAGGCACTTAAATGTACAGGCTTAGTACAGACAGGAGTTTGATATGTGAATATTTTCACTGAGTCTTATCTCACAGGAAACTTCTCTGAAATGATAACTCTTTGTCAACCTTTCTTCAAAAGGACTGATAATCTTGTTGCATTTCCATTGTTAAAAGGACTAACCATGCATTTTAAATTGTGTAGTAGATAAATGTAATTAATTGCATGTAGTTAAGTTTGAAGTAAGGATTTTGTGACGCTGTCTCACATTCAAAGAAGGATCCTGAGAGATTCTTTTTCATTCAACTCTTTAAACTTTTTTATGCAAAAAGATAGTGCTCCTTGTGAAAATGGCATCCCATATACTCAGTATCACATTGTCTTAGACACCAGTATAAAAATAAAAACATATTATGCAAGTGCATATGTATCAGCATAGCCAGGAAAGGCTGCATTATTGTGTATTATCCAGGGGGGAAAAATAAGGAAGATACTACAATAACTTAATTAACAAAGCATGTTTAAGTTGCTAACAGAAACAACAAGAAATGCAACAACAACAACAAAAAAAACAAAAACAGAAAGATAGAAAATAGACACAACTGAAGAAGAAACTTAAAAAAAGGTCTGTTCCTAATGTCGATCTGTTTTATATTGATATAGTTTATTGATTTGAACTATGTTATAGACTATACCACAATGAGGTTAGAATTCAGGAGTAAACATCATTAAGTAAGTTCACAATGTCTGAAGAGAATGAAGCCAGAGCAAGAAACTGATTTTGCTGGAGGCATCAAATGCACTTACCAAAGCCAGGTCACTTCAATTTATTGGGCTCTTTATAGCTTTAGTATTTTAATTTTGGCAGCAAGTTTTATTTTGCCTATAGACAATCCCTGAATGCAGCAAATAACATTTCAAAATATTATTTTGTTGAATTCTTATTATAGCATTACATTACACACAATCAGCTAAGAGGAGAATAAAAAATTGACAAAAATAAGAATATTGTTCTGGAGCAAATTAAACAAAACTCACTAATGGGAGGAAAAAGCAAAAATCTAGGAGAAGTGTATGTCAAAGCTGTCCAATCAAAAGGACATTACAGCCAACCTATAACCTCCATTTCAGAGCTGCTCTTGCAGAATCCAGTTCTACCCCACTACACTTTGTGTAACTCAGTAGTACAAAAACAATGTAAGATTAAAACTGGAAGCATCTTGGTATTCACTAAGAACCAATCTGGGCATAGGAATGGATTTCATTTGAAGTCTAGTCTATAAAACAAAACATGACAGGAAAATGTCACATCCCAAATCCCTTAGCAATCCAAAATACTCTCCTGTGCAAAAGTGAATATAGCTTGTCTGACATGCACCTATGAAAATACATATTATTTCTTCATAGTCACTCAAGTACAAACATAAACACCCTCTATACCTATATCTGACCCTACATGCAGGCATGCAACAGCACTGCTTTCCAAACACACGTGATTCTCCACGTATGTGTGAGGCAATTTCACAACTTTTACTTGTTATCTCTTAGTGGGCTTGGTTGACCACAGATGATAGAAGGATCACAATTTTCAGAGCATAATCTGAGCATGACACTGCTCTTGAGGACATTGTAGAGGAGAATACAAATTGCAGATTTAAAGATTTCAATGTGCAATCTTTAAAGGTCCCACTGAAAATCAATCAGACTACACCCCTAGCCATTTGCAGGACTCTGAAAAATTGGAGCTTTCTGATGAGTGTATTACTACTATCTCACTGAACATTTTCTAGTTTTAGTAATGATGTTACGGCACACCAGATTTTAAAGACCTGCAGCAGAGGCCAAGGGAAAATAATTGAAGACTATAAATTATTAAAGCCAAACTTTATTTCACAGGACTTAGAGGAATTCTCCCATATGCCTGCACACTATATGGTCTTCAGAGTTCATGAGAGGTCTCATTTCTTTCATAAGGGAGGAGAGAGGTTTCAAGGGAAGGGTGACATAAACAGAGCTGGTTAAATGTGCTGGAAAATTGCTCCATCATAGCAATGAGTGGTGGCCAGGAAGAGTCAAGTACTATGGTCCTATTGGGCTTACTAAATCTCCTCTTGAGATTGAAGAGATTTTTAAAATAATAAATAAATATAAATACATGCAGAATGTGTATGTGGTGATAGTGGAGGTGGGACTGTGAATATGATATCAGGAGGAATTTGGTGGAGAAGGGCAAGGGTTTGGTTGAAAAGATGAATAAAATCCCCCTCTATAACTTTGTGTTTCCCCACTCTACTTTTCGGAGAGTAAAAACTGAGATATATCATAGTGAGAAACTGAGATATATTATAATGAAAGGTGTACCTGTTCACTATTAGCTCCATTAAATCATGATGTGGTCTCCTCCAGTCCTGAGTAGATGGAGAATATGTTCATCTTTACAGCTAGCTTTCAAGTGTGCTTTTAAGTAAAATATAGATAAATTAAAAAGTAGATAGCAAGACAGGAATAATAGTACCTCTTAGCATAATATTCTAGTGAAAATTAACAGTTGACGCAAATGAAAAGTGTGACAAAAACTGTCTTTCCTGTTTGAGTTTGACTATACTGCTTTTTATTATATGTGAGGTGATCAGGATTTTATTTTTGAATAATTCATTATAACCTCTCTAATAGCAGGAAGTACACAGATGTACGCTAAGCAATTTATGTATCCACTATATGAAAGAAGTGATTTGGCAGAAGAGGCCACTGGCTGATGAACAGCTATTCACAGCAACAAAACCAGAACTTAAATATATCCAATACTGTTTGAAGTCTTTTTTTTTATTTATTGGGTAATAATAGAAAAAAAAGAGATGGAGGAATAAAATAATGGACAATAATGCTACCATGAAATTCAGTAGATGCAGATCATGTACAGGTAGAACACATTTCTGCCTACTGCTGTTGTATAACTTACATGAGCTCATCGTTCTTTAACATACAGAATGAGTTTCACAGAAATCACTTTTCTCTTTTTTACCAATTGCTCTAACGATTCTTTTCTTGTACTGGCTAATATTAAAAATTGAGAGGTGGTTTATATCTGTAATAATGAATTTCTATAGGACCCCTAAAAATCAGCGATCTGTGAGGCAAAAGAAAAAATGCATGAAATCTGGATTTGCTCCCATGCAATAAAAAATGTGATTATTGAAATTAGGTATGCAATTCTATTTGCATTTTTATTTGTTTTATGCAAACAAAGTCTAGAATTATTAGAACAATTTCTAGAACTGGATAAGATTTCTTCTATGAAGAAAGTTGCTGATCAGTTTATTTGTATTACTTTATCCATAGATGAGCAGCTTTTAAACTTTCTGTGAGACAGAAAGCAAATTCATTTTCTTTTGTGCCTTACATCTCTGGAATTACAAGAGTATCTGTAAAATACCTTTTCACACGCTTTGCATCATTGATGTAGACATACTGGAGGAGCCCAGGAATGTTCATCTGGAGAGAAGAAAGAGAGAGAAAAAGACCAGGTTAAGATTAATATTCTTTTCAGCCTTTCATAGATTTGGTGTTAGATGTTTTCCAGGTAAGTCCATTTCCATGGCAATTTCTGTAGCAATGGAAAATGTTTTAAATGCTGACTTCAGAAATATTGATGGTGTGTGTTGCAGGAATTGAGAATGAAAATCAGAAAATATCAGGATCTGTCCACAGAATTCTGAGCTGAGTGTAGTGGTTTTAGTCCAGTGTCAAAAGAGATGTCATTGCTCATTGCTCGTGTTTTAGGTTTCTAAGTGCATTTTTTCTTTTGTCTGATCGGCAGAAAGAGGTGTTAGCATTTTCAAGTTGGAAGACTCATGAAGGATTACAATTTCTTTTCTTTTTTCTTTCCATCACTGTAGTATCTGGTGATATAATGTTGGGCTGTCAGTCTCTTGCCAGCTCTTCCACTGAAAATCTTCAGTGTAATCGGTCTGTTGAGTATTACATAAATTAATTTGTCTAAAATGCTGCATTTGTTCTTTCCCATTTTTTATGTTTCTCACATCTAGATTTAAGTAATGATGACCAAAGTATAGGGTTTGTTTTGCCAATGGGGGTGGGCAAGCCTCGTTTGTTAGCTGAATTGACCTGGGATTCTACCCGCCCCGGGGCCATAGAGCACAGACACCAATATGAGGATGCAGCAAATGGTCTTTATTGCGTTGTTCAATCTGCATATATAGTCCAGTAAGGTGTGGAAACTCACCTACTGCCCAATCAGGGGACTAATTCCTACTTCTGCCTTGTATGGCATGGTGTTATCAGTAAGCTAATTAATTATATTCCTAACTTCCCGTGACATCACAAGATCTTCCAAATGCCATGTCCTATGCTCTATGCCCTATGCTATACTACATCATCTACTTAAGCTAAGCTCTCTATTAAGCCCTAAAAAGCATGATAAGTTCCCACAGGTTTGTGTTTCAGTGCATAGCACAGAAACATCAAGTGGTCTTTTGAGTGTATCCTCCTATTGTTTTTAATTTCAAAATTAACATCCACTTAACTTGCAACAATGACTGAATGACCACTTTAGAAGAATTTTTAATCTTTACCACTGTTAGTGGGTTGATTTATAATTGCATTTTTTTCTTTAGAATTTGGAAATATTACTTCTTGTTCTTGAAAATGCGGCAATAGGTTTCAGGGTTTTAGGATAGCGTGAGCCAAGAGGAATCTGACACGTAGGACATAAAAAGGGATGAGGGTGAAAACCTACACAGTTGCTTAAACATGTTAAGAGAAAGATTTTTTTTTCCTATTGAAAGACATTTTTGTCTGTACTCTCTAATCTAGTCCGACCAAAGACAATCAGGAATTTCGAAGGACAATCAAAATTACAAAGAAAGGCAGTTTCTGTATCTTTATCAGCATTTCATATTGATAGAAATATTTAAATATGAAACCACAAAGACAGATGTGCACTTTTTTTACATATATGCAAAAACAATATGCAAAAAATGAAGATCTGTATACAATCTGAAACATTTTATCATAACCATTAAATGGATTCAAGGGAAGGAAATACTTTGACAGTTAGTGTAGCACATTTTTGATCGCCACTGCCAGCAAAATTTTGGCCAGAATATTATTTGATTTGATTATTTGATTATTTGAAGGACTTTTAATTTTATCTCATCTCTTATAAAATTATAGCAATATATGTTGCTCTATGGACCAATCTTAAAGGATAAGTAAAACAATATTCAGCGCCAATAGCTAACAGAGAAGCCTACAAACACCTCCTCTACCACACGGCCCCTTCAGGCCAAGAAAGAGTAGCCATTTGTTGTCTTCACTAGTCTGATGGAAGTTGACAAGATGTGTCAACATTGCCACTTTTGTCCTCTTCTTGCTTATCTCCAAGGTTTTGCAGTCCCTTGTTCCTCGAAACAAAAGCAAGCCAAATAGTAATTTTCAAAAAGAAGCAAGGGCACAGTTCATCCCAGATGGACATTATATAAAAACAGCACCAGGTTCAGCTCCAGCAACACTCACATTTTGTACCATTTCATCTGCTGACAGGCGCATGATATTTTCTTTCTATGCCATGTTATAAGCCCCAGCAGACTTTGACATAACTTTCCCACGCAGAAATGCAAAAAACATAATTACTGCATTTTTTCTGGTCACTTGCTGTATAGTATGCTGTGCAGATAGAGCAGTTGAAACATATATAGAGGCCAATTCATCATTGCTAGAAAGTCTATGTTTTGTACCTATATACCAGACATAGCCCAGAAAAGACCACATTTAAATGCTATAAACTGAAGTCATGGCATTGCCATCCATAAATCCCTCTCTGGAAGCAGTGTGGACATAAAACAGACTGCATGAACTGGATAAAGGGATGGGATGTCACCCTGATACATTTTAGAAAGATAATATAAACAGTATCCCTAAATCTGGACTCTTGAAAAATACTGTGCAAAAAACCCAAAGAAATGTATGAACCTTAGGATCTATTCTGTGGTATGTTGCTTCACAGGATCTGTGCAGATGTTGTTTTGTCTATTTTATTCTCACTAGCAGTATGTGTTTTCTCATGATCTAAATACTGTTCTGTTTTTTGCCATCTTGCTTAGGCAACCAGGCAATTCAGTATTGGTATAACAGAAGTTTTTGATTACTTTCTAAATTTTAAACTTTGCAGACTGCAGAGCTCCCCAAAGACCTTTGAGACTAACTGTTAATAAACTACTGTTTGAGACCACTCATACTTTTTACTGTCTTGTATGATGTTTCATGCTTGACTGTGAGCAGATATGCAGAAACAATAGATAAACATCGGCACTAAACAGGGCTGGGAAAACTTTGAGGTTATGCATAAACTTGTACTGGAAAAAATACTGGCAACTTCTGGTTGAAAAATAACAGAATGTTGCTCTCATAGCAAAAATGGCTCCTTCAGGTGAGGAATGGGCAGATTCCGTTGACAGAGCCATTTATCTCCTGGCTAGTCATCTGGTCTGAAAGGTCCATGGCACCAAACTTGAGACCAAGGAGAAGTTTCATCAGCTAACAGCATTATGTGGAGGCTGTGCAGATGTCAGTCCTGAGCTTGCTCTTCATGATAGTTTTTGCTTCTAGATCCATTTGCTTTGAGGGAAAGGCCGAAGAAGAAACACTCCAGTGCTATGCTGATATACAACAGTGCACCACTGCCATCCATAGCTGAGAGAACAAGATGTGGTGGTGCACAGGAATTTCTGTTAGGATGCTGTTATCTGAGAAATTCTGATGATGCAATATTACAGAAACAGGAGAGCATTTCAATGCTTTGGGCCTGAACTCCTCAGAGTGCTTGTGCTTCCAGCAGGAGAAAGAACACCATTTGATAATTTTTTAGCCTTACTGTCCTGGCAAAACATCAGTGGCTTTCCCCAGTAACCCCTCAGGTAGGATACACTGCAATGCAGCAACGCCATAATCTCGAGCAAGGGTTCCAACCCAACACAAATGAGAATCAAAAACTTCACCCGAATACATATCACTAAAGGGTTGATAACATTTACAGCAGAAGGCCTTTAAAACACAGATGTCTTGACTACACAGGCTGGCAGGCTATTTTTTTTTTTCAAATGCAAGTGTTATTTCAGTTTCAGTTCAATTGCTCTCAATTTACTTTCTCCTTACTTTGATAGAATTGGCAGTAACTACCAACTACAAGTGCTGTGGTTTGTGGTTAAAATCTGACAGACTTTGTAAATCATTTGAGTATGATTTCTGTCACTGAAATACACTGTAATCAGAAGAGAAATTACAACTGAAGTTATTGAATTAGGTATTATTTGGCAAAGGGAGTAACAAAGACTCTAGGTCAGAGATGTGGATAACTTTATTATGAGACACAGGGTATATGATTCACTGGTTCCTTCTTTGCAATCACAGCCTGGATTACTCACAGGGCAGCTCATAAAGTCTAGCAAACCTCCTTGCAAAATTTCAAGCACAGTTAGTGTTTAAGTAATCTTCAATGAAAATGTGCTAGGATTCAGCAAAAAGATAATTCCTTTCTGCTTGTTGGCACCTTGCCCTATACTGTAGCATGGACATCTAGTTCTTGAACCTTCAGAGCCTCATTATGCTAGAAAAAAACTAACATAAAGATGGAATCAAAATGTATGCCGTGTATGAATAAGGTAATCCATTTAAAATCAGTCTTCACATAAAACAATATGACATTACCCCAAAATTAAATACACAGTCATTGAAATGAATATATTAGTCATTGTTATCTTACTTGTATGGGAGATGACTTTTGCTTTAGCCCTTTGGACATCCTTCGGCCTTCACTAAATAGTTTGAAACCAAATTATTCTAAACTGTAAAGTTCAGAATTCTGAACTTTTGAACCAATGATGACATAAAAATGGTCAGTAACTGACTTAAGATTTTGCTCATTTTGTTAATTTCTTTAAAATTGTACAAAAACACAGATGCTGAGATATTACATTAGCTATCTGAGGTTTTTCTGCAGTTAGCTAAGCAGAGCTTTTAATTCCAACATTTAAGCATACATTATTCCTCAGAAAATAATATCTTAACTTAATAACATAACTTAATGCATTAATAATAACATAGCTATGATTAGACTATTTGATTCACAAGATGTAAATTTTAATACAACTGAACAATCTGATGGAGCTATGATGCCTTAGGATGAATATATCCCTTGTATTAGTGATTACAGCAGAGCTAGCTTTCCTGAAAAATTCTTTTTTTGTTACATTTTGTTGACTAGTCTTTCCACTTTGCTAAAACAGATAAATTTGATATATCAGATGAGTTTGCAAGAGGTCTGGTAAATTATCTTCAAGGTTCCTGGTGACATGTCTTCTTCATTTCAAGCTTCCCATCCAGGTTCTGAAATATTCTGTTATACACTACTGATCAGTATTCATTTAAGAAGCTATGACTAGATTTAGTGAGAATACTAGTGAAAGCCACCTCTTAGCTTTCTTTTTGTCATTTCTTGTTATGACCTTATGTAGTTCTATGAAATAAAGCAAAAGATAAATTGAACTCGAAGTGGGGTTTAACATAACAAGACCAAGGAAAAGGCAAAAAAAAGTAAAAACCTTTTGTTTTCCTAAATGAAGAAGAAAATTTAGGATTTTTATTCATAATTTGTAAAGTTATGAATTTATATCCTAAATTAATCTTAAATGGTAAATGGCAGTCATCCTAAATCAAACAAAATACTTGAAAGCAGAAATAAATCACAATCTCCATTTGATTATGAAAATCTAATAATTCATCTGTTCCCTGCAATGTGAAAATCCATCTCTAGGCTACTTCATTATTTCTGAGAGCTGAGCTGAAACTGGAGGACAACTCGGTTATGGCTCTGCTTGCTGAGGCAAGGTCATGCAGACATCATCAGTATTACATTACTCAGAACACTGGAGTAAAATCCAGTTAAGTTCTTGTTAAAGGTGCTGATATTTATTTTACCTCATCTATCTTAATGTAAAAAAGTGAGCATATTGGTTAATTCACATCACAGTCTGAATTTGAGTAGTGGAACAATCTTCAATTCACATTCCATATGCATTCCATATGCGTCTTCACTAATCATGTAAAGCAGGAAGAATTCTGTTTGTTTGTTTTTAAATTGCTTAGGAACAAAATGACAGAATTCTCAAATGGATTAATTAAGTCAAAATTTCTCAAATTAGTTCTGAAGATTAATAGTGAGCAGAACTGCTCGCTACTAGTTCATCCACTCTCAGGGTAGATACATGGAATAGATCTATTCTATGCTATTAAGCAATTATTAAGCAAGCAATTCAGTGAACAATTGTGTAAAAGAAGCAAAGTCTGAAAAGGCGACCAGATCAGCATGAAGTTTTTCCCACAATATGATCACTTTTTTTCATTACAGCATCTTAATTTTGCAGTATTGGTTCTTATGGTGTTAAAGGATATTCTGTCATTTATCCTTCAGTAGACTCTTAAGATCTTAATGCATTTTTTTCTAAGAAAAAAAAAGGAAGATTTTCATGCAAAAAAAAACTTCGAAGAATTTTTTTACCTTTTAGAAATAGTTAATTTTAATGTGTCATTCTGCATTGTAAACATAAACAATCAACTGAAAGACTATTTTTTACCTATATATAATCTCTTATGATATATAATATAATAGAATGGCAGTATTAATATAGCAAAGAATTAATCACATCTGCAGCGTGGATTAATTATGAAAGCATTCATAGTAGGTGCTGAACATTTTTTTCTACAACAAAGTAATGTTTTACCCCAGGCACATTGATGTAAGACTGTTTTGTTGGCAGGACCTTGAAGCAGATGACTCAAAATATATTCTACAACTTTCAAGGTGTTTGAGAAAGTGTATTACTGTGGTCAAAATTTGGTATCAGGTGCAATATAAAAGTCTGGGAAAATATGATGGGACCTACGGGATTACTTCTATTCCAATTCATTGTAATAAAGAGAATTATATCTGTCCGCCCAACCCAAAATAATCTGAATTTATCTGAAGCCCTGCTGAGTTCTTCAATGGAAAATTCAGAAGCAGCTGAAAAAGCACCAAAATGTGCTCTTCTAAAGAAAAAAAAAGAGAAAAGCAGACAGAAACCAGAAGCCAAAGACATGTTAATTACCATCTTTACTGAACTCTGTCTGGAACACAGTTATAAGTGAAGAGATGAGGTCCGATCTGTGAATGAGCTGTGAGGTAGCTTTGTGTCATGACATATCATAGGGTCCTTCTTACTCAATGACCCATACCAGCGTCTGGCACTTATATGTAGTACCTTTCTAGCTAGGAAGATTTTTTGTCTTCTGCATCTTCACCAGTCATGCATACTCATGAACTTGAAAGAGTCTTCTCCATGCTCTAGCAGCTGAATAGTGGCAGATTACTTCTGATAAATGTGCTGGTGCTCATGGCACATAAAGGGATTTTGACTGCACGGCTCAATCTCCCTCGCTTAGGTATTTGTCTAGTGCCACTTGTGAAGCTCTAGGGTACTCTGCCTGCTTCCATCCCCAAAAGCCATAGGATTTCCAAAGATCTAGTGTCATCATCTCCAGCCCCTGTGGATGTTTGGATGACCAAGGGACATCTGAGAACTATGCAGGTGGCACTTGACACTGATAGGTAGGGAGTGGGTTTGAACAGCTCCTGTCAAAGGAGGAATCAGATGCAGTCCCTCCAAAATCTTGCTTAACTCATTTCCTATTAAGACAGCAGAGATAGACAAGAAAGATTCCCCCTCCCTCCAAAAACAATGTTTTTAAATCCTCCAGTTTGTACTCCAGGATCCATGTTCCCAACTCTTCTACATACACTTTTACATTAGAATACTGTAAGAAGAGAAGTGGATTGTTTTTTCTCCCAAGGTATAAATTTATGACAGTATATGAATATGAAAAGATAGCTATTATAGCAGAAGGTTTGCAAAACCTTAAAAAGTTCACAGAGGTTATTCCATTCTACCCATACAGGTAGAGCATCCAGATTACTGTATCTTAAAGTCAAAAAAATCTCAGGTGAAAAAGTTGCTGCCATCTGATCATTTTGACAAGAAAGAGAATTCCTGTGTGACATGCAATAAAAGATTTGGCATGAAACACATTATATACAATTAAGAATAATATCTTTTTTGAACTTTTAGCAAATCATTTAAAACCACATGTCACTAACTTAGGGCAATTATGCAAATATTTCTTCAATGAATGAAGACTAGGGTATGTTTAGGATATTCCTTTATTTCAAACTTCACTCAGTTTTTGTCTGGTGTGGTTGAGAAAGAAGGAGGCATTTAGAACAACCAGAATATTTGTACAAAGTGTTAAGCGTATCCAAGCACCTTGGGAAGCTAGAAGCAGAAAAGTGCGAAAAAGGATGGCTATTCAAATAACATGGCCTAACAAATAACAATATTGACATGGTTTTTAAAAATATGATTGGTGAAAAAGTTAATTTGTAAAAGGTTAGAGGCTATACAAATTATTGTGCATGTGTGATTTTCAAGTTTCTCTGTTAAATGTCAGCAATACAGGTTATTTTTTCTGTGTGTGTGTTTTTTTTCTGTTTCACTAACCTGCCATTCATTGGTTATATCACTTCTGATATCCTTTTTGCCATTGTAATGGGACTTTCTGGAGCCTTCCTCCACATACACCTAGTCGGAGAAATGTTTTTCAGTACTTCAAATTACAAGTGTGTGAGCCAGACGGTCCGTCTTCATATTCATGACTAAATACATTGTACGAAAAGTCCTAGTTGTTTTATAAGTGATATAAAAGTTCAAGATTCCTGTTTCAAAACAGAACAGGCATTAAAAGGAATAATCTAGACAGATCTATGCTACAGCTTTTGTCCCTTAAAAATGCTCCACACTTTTGTTATGTTTGGGCTTTTTAAGGAAGAAATGTTAAAAAGCTCGAACTACAGCTGGTTCGTATTTTATCGTAAGTAGGTTCACTCATCTTTACTTAACTCTCTAGTTGTATGAGACAAAAAAGAAGAAAAAAAAAGTCCAGGCATCTGCTGGAAGTACAAGACTCCATGCCAGCTAGAATCCCCAAGGGATGAAAAGTAGCATGGTATATTATAAAATGTCTCAAATATAATCAGAAAATGACATTCTGGAAACACACTGAGGAGGAAAGGCTCATTTACTGTAATCAAGAAAATGAGGCTATAGAAAAAGGAAAAAAAATAATTTGAACTCTGAAAAAGATTTCCAATTCCCAGACTGAAGAATGAGAGACACTGGGGAGGATATGAGAACAAACTCTACCTGAGAATATGTTCATGCTGAGCTAAAAAGTGTATTATCAATATACTAAGTGCACAGAATGTAAGGAAATGGAAGTAAGGAGGAAATGAACAAGTTTATTAATTTTTCTCCTTAATGCTGTCTTTCACACAGAGCTGCAGGGTTGGCAGGGGAAGCTGCTGCATGAAAGTGGATGTGGGGATTGGAGAGGCTCTCACTCTCTCTTCTCTTCCTCTATCCTTTTGCCACATTTAATAATTTATAGAGATTATCTAGGCCTTACAATTGAATACTTCAAACTGAATATATCCTACCTGTTCCCAATAGGCCAAAGAGATGAATTTTGGTACCATATTGTGTTTGGAAATAGCAGATGAAAGAAACATGAGGTTATAACATCATAGCAGGTACACTTAGGGGAAATAGAGGTAGGGAAGTGCACAGAAAATATCATTATAAGAGAGCATAAACAATAACTGACAGTGAATTTCTTTTTTAAAATGTCTTTTGGATTCATGCTTGCTTTGTCATGGAAGTCTCTATTTCATTAATTGTCAATTTTGGTCAAGAGGCATTATTTTAATTTGATTATTCTAATGGCATCTTTAAACATTGCAGTCTCTGGTACGTTAAGGAATCATGTTATCATCCTATTCATAACCACGAACCTCCTCTGAAACAGTGATTTTTATGTCAAGTAGCAAAGTTCATTAAGTAGAATGTACTTTAAAGAGAAGTGTATTCAATGCAATGATGATCACTGCAGTTAAGTAATCAATGAATCCAAAATCTTAGGGTAAATTTCTGGTTTTTTTTGGTGTTGACAATGTAGATTTTTATGTTAATAGGATGTATTCTTTTTTATCAAGACATCATGTTCTCTTTTAAATCTTGCAGTTGAGTACACATATTTTTTATTCAAATGCTGAAAGGCAGAACGGGTTTGATGACACTTCCCCAGAAAAAACAGATCACATTTCTGTCCCCAGAGAGAAAAGGGGAATGGTTGCTCTTAAATTTCAAAAAAAAAAAAGTTGCAGTAACAAGTATTTAGTTTTGTTAAAAGTTTTGTGACAGATCATCTCTATTCTGGAGGAGTAAAACTGGATGAAAACAGTTGTAGTCTCTAAACCCAGCATTTGTTTCAGTGTCTACATTTGTCACCAGTCATTGATTTCCTAACAAAATCTTCTCTTTCATAACCCTCATTTAATGGTTTCTTAGAACATCTCAACCTAATTTTTTGGGCAGGTAAAGATTTGGATAGTTACTTATGTAAAGATATGTATATGGTATGTATATTTATATGCAGATCATGACTGTCTACCTTATGAAAATGGTTAGCATGTGCTTAAGAAACATATTAGATATATGTTCCAGGAGGTCCTAGGAACAGCAGCTGCTTCTGCAGAGATGGCCCTCCCCTTCCAATGAAGGCATCTGGACTGTGTTTTTCAATATTTGGGTAACCTTATTAAGAGATGAAAACTGAGTGATAAATTGCTGAGATGTTTTCAATTGTCTGTGTGGGGAGTAAGACAGCGTATGAGCTGAAATCATTTCCAGCTAGCTACTGTAGTCATAAGTGCTTAGATTTGTTATTAATTTAGGTAGTTTGGTAATTTGTGAGAAGTGTCTGAGGAATAGAAAAACAGCTGTGCCTTTAAATAAAGGATTCTGGGTAATAATTAATAGAACTATTACTTTGGGCTGAGAGTGCTCAACAGCTGAATAGATCTGATTCTATAAAACATGAACTCAATTAATATCTTTGTCTTATGTTTTGGCCACACTCAAGTGGGTTGAACAGAGCAAAAAGCACAGCAGATCTCTCCATTTTTCTAGGTAAAGCACTTGTTCTAGTGGCAGCTGCCCTAATTAAGGATTTCAGAGTAAATGCAGTTTTCATGCTTTGTTAGAAGAAAATGTTTTCTTAATGCCACACTTGTATTTGCCACGGCTGCACAGAGTGATGCAGATGGGTAAACTCTTCAGCACCAGCACCAGATACTGTCTGCAGTGATTCAGCCGTTCCGGGCTGCTAGAGCCCAGCTGAGGACGTTAGCGAGCACAGGTCACTCCTGTGCAAGGGGCAAGGGGCTGCAAGGGGTTTGGGGGTCCTGCCACAACCAGGCAATGCTCTCAGCAAGAAGGGGGATGTGCTGCAGCTCCCTGAGCTGCTCTTATGCTAGAAGACAGGAAATGATAACAGAGGAAAGTTTCTTTTGTAACTTACACACAATCTGCTTTTCAGCTGGGTTTCCAGGGGAAACTGGAACTCTTCAAGGAATATTCATTCTCCCTGTGTATTGACTTGACCTCAGCATAAATTAAGAGCACTCTCAAGCTCTAGAAATGGAGGAGAGTAAAAGTCAATTATGTATGGGCTTATTTTTGTTATATAGTGGTAACTAGAATCTAACACAGAAACTCTGGTTAAGATTTTCTGTGTGGATTTGTAAGCTGCTTCTGAGTTGGGAAAAAAATGCATATAGAACTAACCCTATGTTAAATGGACACACATAAAGGAATATGGAATATGAGTTCTTTCAGCTTAAATTTCTTTAGATCCTAGATTCACACCTATTCCACTGACAGCAACTGACTTTGCATTTACGGAACACCATGGATCCAGGGATTGCATTTTTGTGTGTGTATCTGTGTTGTTATTGTTTTCTCCCTTTCCATGTGCATTTACAAGGAGCTTAATGTCTTTTATTCTTTTTTATTTTTTTAAGCTATACATTAAGAAACAATCCTGGAGACAGATATTGATGGGCCTCAATGATAAACTCAGGAGGGTAAAATACTTAAAAATGCTGAGAAGGTCACAAGCTAAAGAGATACCTAAGCATTTAGGTTCCCAATTTCCTACTGAAAAGCTCTGGGGCTGATCACCCAAACAAATCATCATAAGATCTTACTATTTCTATTGGCAGCACATTAATTAAGTATATCTAGATACTAGTCTATAAGGCAGACACTTTCTGAAAGGTCAGGTGAATCCAGCTCTTAGGGAGAAGTCAAGCAAATCTAATGACACTTACTGCTTTCATCGGACATCAAAATTCATAGGATAAAAAACATTTTCTAGCCCTAACATCAAGATATCAGAAATGAAATAGTTAAGTTACATATTTCTGTTTTCAGAGCACATATTTCAGTCAGAGCATCCAAAGTAACTTAAGTCATACAGTAGGAATTACCCTGGACTCTGCCAATTAATTTTATTTTATTTGTTAGTTTGGGCACTTTCTGAAATTATTCAGACATCCCGCAATATTTCTGACTTTAATTTTGTAGTTTCACAGCAGTTTGCTGCATTATTCTCTGTGGCTTTTCTTAAACTGTTGTCATTTTGAATATCTCACAACCACCCTACAAACCAAGTTAACATATTTTTACCGAGAAGTGAGACTTAAAGAGAGAAGGAAAATCCCCAAAGAGGAAAGTGCTGTATGCTTTCCACTTGTACTGAAAGACTGTAATTGAACTGTCCTGAAATGAATTTCTCTTCAGTGCAGTAAGAATTTTCATGATAGAAACTGTGCTTTGTTATTGCATTGGATAGAAATGTATGAGCTGAGATGCACTAGCTCTGAAGAGTGAACAGTTTAAATTCTCTATTAGTTTTTGAAATGGACTATTCATCAAGGAAAAAGGTTTGGACTGAATATGAAGTAATAGTTTTCTTCTAAATATTAAGTGCTATGACCTTATAGAAAGAAATGTACTTTTTTTCCACTTGAGTTAGGAGTATATGTATAAATAAGCAAGCCTTCTAGATAAATCTGTGTAAAAAATTTTAATCAGTCAGTCAAGAACTGTGCCAAGAGCCAGCAGATGGATGTGTAGATATGGATATTAAAGATAGATATTACCTTTGTACTTATTTTATTACTTTCTAGATTTAGGAATTTTGTTTTCTTCATTTGGGCTGTGTATATGAATTACAAATGAAAGCACAATAACTGTCTATAATCCAGGGGTTTACACCTGCTGAGAATTTTGATTTGTTGTCTAGGAACTGATAACACAGTATATTGTAGCTGTCACACCATGACAGTGCTCCATTCCTTCCTGGTAGGACAGGCTTCATGTGCTTCAGGCAATGAGGTTCAGGGCTTACACCACACAACAGAAGTTTTATGCTCATCCCATAGGATGTTTACAAACTGCACAGATCCTTCCTCCATCCTGCTCTTGGTGGTGCACTGTGGTAACCGTGATATTGTTCACCACTCCTTCCTGGCTGTCCTGCTCCCATGTGCTGTGTTGTCTGATACTTGGCCTTGCTTTCTGTGACGCTTCATGATGAAGACGGGTAAAGTATCTAGTTCACTATTAAAAGTTTAAGCAAAGCTGTACAGCTCCTGAGAGCAGGAGGAGTAGGCACTGATTCAGTGCCACTAAAAAAAGGTAGAGGAGGTTGTTATAGCAGAAGTAGCACTAGAATGAAGTGAAACTGCAATGGACCCCTTTTGTTATTAGTATGCAAGGCAATGCACTGAACAGAAGGTCTCACAGTAACAAAGAGCTGAGGGATCGATTTTTGGTAAACTTGCACTCCTCCAGTAAGTGAATCTCTGATAAGTTCCCAAATCTTCTAATCAGCTAAAATTTACAGTGTTTATTTGATAGAATAAGACTATGAGGAGCTGTGGTAGACTGGAGCATTCCAAAAAGCTACTTGAGAAGTGAACGAACACAATGGAAAACATCTGGTACAACATTTGTAAAACCAATCCCCTCAATACTTAAGAATAGAATTTGTACTAAAAGCTGTCTGATGGCCTCAGGTAAATATTTGTAGTATAATACAAGGTATTTTAAGAAACTCAGTAATAGTCCAAAGGACTGATTTTCTTTTTTTTTTAATTTTACATGTGTCACAATGTGTCTAAACAATTGTTTCAGAAGTCTGAGAAATATGATTTCTTCCACAAATTACATACACATAAGTGAAAAGCATCATTAACAGTATTAGGCCTGGATGTGACTTCTCTTTTCATTTAAATTCTAGAAGGACTGTATCAAAGCTCTTTGGATTTCCCTAATGAAGCATTAGGAAGAACACTAGTACTCGGGGGACAAGATCAAGACAGCTGTGCTGACATTTAAACTGGTAAAACATTGAAATGGGAATGCATTGCCCTGGAGAAATTTATGAAATGCACATATCCTGATTAAGTATATTCTTTTTATGGTCATGGACTGTGGTCTCTGAAGCTGTTGGAAGTAGTTAACTCTTTACCTCTTAAACAAATGCACTTGCCTTTGGGAAAGATTTCACAAGAAACCAGAGAGACAGCAAATAAGGAAGTCAAAATTAACCTCAAGAAAAATATGAGCATTTATTCAATATGTATATAAATTTACTTCAGTTGTGCTAATCAGTTAGAGCAAAAGCAGATGTGTACTAGCATTTTATATCTTAAATGTTTTTCCTACTCACACCTGAATGATTATACTATATGTTATCTATTCTTATACTATATGTTACCTATTCTTTACTGGTTATTATTTACAACTGAATTAAAATATGCTTTCCAGTAAGTATCCATCCATCCTAAATGCAGATATTAAATAAAATGTATTGAAAATTGTATGATAAAATTCAGATGATGAGCCCAACTTAGTTTCATTGCATGAATTTATTGATAAATGACAATTGATAATCAGATTTTAACTGGATAGTGAGAGTTAAAAGGGAGCAATAAGGAGCTCTTCTGGCCCCCATTGAACTGCAGGATGATGGGATAATTTGGAAGAAAAAGGAAGAAACATTAGAATGGTTGAATTTAGATTTATTGACAGTTACAGAGTGATGCTGCTACATTTCCTAGAAAGTATTTGGCTTTGGGTCAAAAAACAGAAGTGAATGGGAGATGAGTATGTCAGACAGAACTAAAATTTGCTATGACTACCTTACATCCTATTATACTCCTATTAACACTATGACAACATCAAGCTAACACTGATCTCAGAGCTGGTCAAAACAAACAGAAGAAAGCAATTATTTTTGCATCTCCTCAGACTTTGGATGAAGCCTAGTAACTCCTGGAATGGCAGTCATCAGATTGGTTTTGTTTCTTCTTTTCTCCAGCCATATTTTTTTCTCCTTTGGGTTCAATTTTCTTACTTTTCATCTTGTATCTTTAACACAGATGGCTTAATTACTCAACACCCAACCACTCATCAAAACCTTATTGTCACACCTCTGTAAGTTGTAAGTAGAGGTGTTGTTGTTTTCCATTAGGCCTGTTCCTCCTGGCTTAGCCCCATCCCAATATGTGCATGTCTCCAGCAAGAAGAATATGAAATACATTGAGCACTGGACAAAGAAAGAGACATTTTATGGGTTCTCTCTTCTTTTCTCTTCCTCTGAATGTGCACAAGTATTCAAATTGTGCTCTCTTCTGAGAAACAGAAGGACGTGCCAGTAACAGCAATAGGAGCACCAGACCAGATACTTCAATCTGTGCAACAGATGATGCTGGGAATGTGTGGAGTACATCTTTGGGGTCTGGAGAAGCTATCTCAAATAAAATTATCACCTGCAACCACCATTTTCCTTGTCAGTGAGTCCACAGCTACACTAGAAATATCTGAATAGGCGCTGCTGTTCTAAAACTGTTGTACACCATAGGATTTTAGTCCTTGACTCCCTCTCATACAGCTGAAAGGAGCTATAAGCTCTTATGTGAAGGGTTATAGGTTAATATTTAAAGATATAGTAGCATAAGCTAGACATAAGTATGTCTAGCTTATCTAGAACTGAACAGTCTTCTATTTGTATTATAATGCTCATCTCACCATCTATGTGGAAAATGACCTTTCCCTACGATGCACACTACTACATAGAGGAGACCTTGCCACTCAGGGGCAGTGAAGTATATGTTTGCAGAAAAGGTAGTTTATTGTGAATTCACTTTTAAATGTCCCTGCATGGGTTAGTATAAGTGGGATTGTTTCCTCAGAGTTTGCTTTCCATGTTTAAAAATAAGTATTTCACTCTGAATAGTAGAAACATTCTCAACATAAGGATAAGAAAAAAGATAAAAGAAATGCTACTCTCACTATGTGTGTATAGTCTCCCTCTCCCAAGTTCTTCAAACATTTCTGCATCAGGATGAGATGTCTTGGTCTCCTCATAAGATATGAATCATGATCGAATTGCCAAGGAAACTACTTTCAGGTTTTGCTGAAACTCAGAAGACGATCGATATAGTTAAGAAGAAATCTCATTAGTTTACAACAAAATACTTACAGCTGCAATAGCAGGGGAGAGGAATCAGGGTAAATAAACATTGTCTGCCATTGAATCTCATTTTTCTAAAGACTGTTTTTGGTATGTTATATTTCATCCATTTTTTTTTCTCTGTCTGCTCACTTGTACAGAAACAGTTGCTCATTAGAGAGACCATTCTCATGCATTTGTTTAAGATAAATTGTGTTGTTGCATTAATATAAAAAAATTATACAATCTAGGTGTGCTTTTTTCACTTCTGACAGAGTGATCACATTGCAATTTTTGATTTTACACTCAACAGAAATAAAGAGAATGATCATTTAACTGAACTTTCATATGAGCATTCTTTTCTAAAGCACATTAAAAAGAAATGCTATTATCCATTCTCTCCTTTCAGCTGCTTAATTCTTTAGATCCTATGACACAGTATCAATAATGTATTGAGGTGCTTGAATATCCTGTAAAATTAAAAATTTAGTAAAGTCTATTTGAGAGCTGGGATTTTACAGCTGGCTATTTGGCAGAAAGAGATAGGATTTTTCAGCAGTAATGGCTACACAGTATAATCCTCAGAAAATTGAGGGATCACATGAGCAACCATTTGCATGAGTTATTCCTAATGCACTGCAACTTCATCTACATGGCCAAAGCAGATGTGAAAAAGTGTGGGCTGCAGAATATCCCCAAATGGCAAGTCCTATTCTGTCTCCAAAAGACTCTGAATGCACATATTAGAAAGACAAAGCAATGAAACATTTCTTTAGGAAGTGATGAATCTTCATGTTCCTCTTTTTTTAATTATTTGGCTTCCTCATAAGAAATGGATCCGGATCAGACTCCCAGGGGGTTCCTTTCAGATCTGCAGGAGAGAGCGCTCGAACAAGCGAAAGTCTTTTTGCAGCGGGCTTGTGGTGACAGATTACACAAGCTCTTGTTCAGGAACTTGGAGGGTGCAGGAATAGATGGAATAGGAAGAGATGTGTCTAAATACTACTAAGCATTGTGCAAAACCTTTAAGCCTTACATTTGTGGATTATATGATATCTGAACTATATGATATAGCTCAAAACTGAAGATGAAACCAGAGGAAACTGAAGATGAAACCAGAGGAAAATACAGCTACATGGTGCATGCCAAATCAAATAGCAGAGAGTACAGGAAGAAGAGAAAGGTTAACTAGCGGAGGGTTACTTCTCCCTTTCCTTCCTTCTCCCTTCCCTCCCTCCCAGAGCTCTATACTTACTTAAAAGCTTTGAAATTTTGTGCAATGCATAACTTTAGTGTTGACTTTTGCCACTGATTTCAAACAGCGGTTGTCAGGGCAAACTTGGGCCCCAGTTCCCAAGGCAGAGGAGACCTTCCCAGTTTCATGCTCCTATGAAGACTCAAAGAGTTTAACACTAAATTTAGAAATAGATGTCTCCATGGTCTTTTTGTTTATTGGTTTTAAACAACGTACATGTCTCTCTTTTTTTATATTTTATTTATTTTTTTAAATAAAATATATTTTTCTATTAGTTCTCAGGTATACTTGTTGAATATTATCTCATTTTGCTTCCAACACTGCAATTTAAACAGCGTGAACTGACTTGTGCTTTTACACAGAGCTTGGCTGGCTCCAGTGGCACTTTGCTGTGGCTAACCATGAGCATCAGATAGATGGATAAATGTCCAGTTACAAACTGCTCAGGGCAGGAACCAGCATCTAGGTGTAGCTTTTAATTTAATGTGCCACCTGGCATGCCTTGCTCCCTGCCTGTGAGCCTGCACCTTGCACCACTGCTGGGAATCAAGCCCACAGCACTGACTTGATGGGCACAGAAGTCTATGAGGTTCTATATGACCTCGTATAATGGGTTTCTGGCAGCAGCCCAGATGTGGCAGAGGTGACCAAAAATCTAGTGGACTTCGGTTGCTACAGAATCCACAGATGAGTTGAAGCAATAAGGAAATGTCTAGGTGACTATGAAATCTTAAAAAAAAATGGATATGGACATATAAAATAATGCTAAGCTTTTTAAATGTGAATTTTATCTGATCTTAGTGAAAAAAAAAATTGGGAATATTCTTTTGCTTTCTTTTCCTGCTTCAGTTTTCATTTCACAATGCTAATAGAAACACTTAAACCACAAATTATTTTCAAACATGAATCACTATTCAGCACATGTCTTTCAGTTAGAAATAAGCTTTTAATTATACTCTTATGCATAACAGTTTATCAGAAAATTCAGAGAATTTCTCTCTTCTATAAATCTTTTAAATCTTAATCCAAAATAGAGACTACAGAAAATGCCAAAGGACAATGACTTTCTTCCTAAATTTAATCGCTTCTTCCTGAAATACAGCATTTATTGGGAAACACTGTTCAGAAACCTAAATGTACACTATTCGGTCACTCATTTTACTTAGTCAATTTTTTTTTTAGATAACACTTATTATGAATTTCTTAGATTCAGAACATGTGTGATCTTGTAAAGTAGGGATAATTACTCCACATTTATTTTTCTACCATACTAAAACTTAGAGAAAATCCTTTTGGAAAGCATAAATCCTTTTTCTAAGTTGTTTATCCTCAAGGTACTTTAGCCGTGGTCCAGATGAGTATGGGTGAGTATGTTGCATGTAGGCATGTTAGGCTGCCTATGCTAATGATTTCAGCTCACTGTTGTCAAGAGCACTGTAGCAGCTCGGATTGCCTATAGATACTCTCCAGCTTCCTATGCAGAGAGAAGGAATTTCCTCGATATATTTTGTTCAACTCTGAGGGGATATCACATGATATGCCGTTATGTACCAGAGAACTTTGTGCACTTGGCCCAAGAAGAAAATTGTTTGGCTAAAGGCTCAGAAAGGCTTAGCTCAGAAGTTCCCCTGTCCCATACTCCAAGGCTTCCCTCGCTGGTTTCAGGAGGGCTTCAAGAAGTAAATGATCCAAGTCTGAACACCTATCATGCCACCTGCCCAGCAACAATGACACTGACTGAAAAAGAAAAAAAGTCACCTGGTAAATTTGTGAGCAAAATGACAACGAACTTGTTTAAAGGAAACTTCCAGAGAAAGAAAAGATATTCTAGCAAATTTGCTTAAATAGTTAAAGAAATATTTTAGGAAATTCAATGCATCATTCATTTGTTTTCAGTTCCCAAAATGAAAGGCAAGTCCATTGAGTTTAGAATTGTGCAATAAATTTCATATAACCTATTTGCAAAGAGATGTTTTCAGAAAAAGGCATATATATATGCCTTTTATATATATATATATATATATATATGTACATATTTAATGTTCTAATACTGCAACAATATGTTTATATACCAATATGATTTTCTGAATCTGCTTCTTTTTAAATTGCATTCTTTTTATGTAGAATATATTTATTCTTCAGATAGTCATGATGACTTTCTACCAGTTCAAAATTATAGTGCTCTGAAGTAAAATCCATGTGGGTTTTTTACAAACAGGAAAAAAAAATCTTAGCCTCTGCAGTTCAAAATGTCTCAGATTTAAAAGGGTTAAACTGTGGGCAGTAGAAAGTGCATTAATAGAAAAGGGATACATCATTGTTTAGAGGAGGGTTACGTATATGCTGGTTTCACACATGCTTTTACTGTACCTCCTTTTGCGTCAGCAGTGGTTTTACAAATTTGTCATTTGGCTCCTTTTGCTTCCACATTAGCCTTTATTCGTTATGCAAGCTGATGTTAACTAATAGCGCACAGCTTTGCAATTACTTATGCTTCAGTGTACTTACACGATCATTTAAAAAATGTTGTGAACTCTGAAACTTTCATTCAAAATGATAATATACTTTTATGAATTATATTGTTCAAACATTTATGCAAGAGAGAATGAGAGAAAAGAAAACAAATGGAAGAAATGTTCCTCTGAAAATTAACTTTTGGCTTGGTATGTTGATGTTGCTTTTTTATACTTTACAGTACTAAGCTACTGAGCTGTGTTTATCTTCATGTACGGCTTTGATCTAAAGACATTTATTTTTATATCTAAAAAGGAGAGGGCTTAAAAGATATTTTTCATGATGAAGGAGAATATGAGGCAGTAAGTGGTTCAGGTAGTTTAATAAAACATTCTTCATGATGTGAGGTTCACTTAAATATTCAGTCGAAGAATCAAATATATCACAGTGAGGAAGGGAAGATGCAACACAACACTATAGGCCTCCTCTCCTCCCCTCCCCTCCCCTCCCCTCCCCTCCCCTCTCCTCTCCTCTCCTCCCCTCCCTTCCCCTCCCCTCTCCTCTTCTTTTCCTCTCCTCCCCTTTCTTTTTCTTTCCCTTCCCTTCCCTTCTTTTTTTTTCTATTAAAATTCTAGCCTGCTTAGATTTTCAGTTGCTTCTCCATAAGTGCAAGACTTGGGTAGAACACACATTAATGGGAGAGTTCATCTGTCAGAACATAAAGCTGAAAAGAGCAGAAAGTGGGGCTGCTAGCAAGTGGGGCTGGTGTACCTAAATGACAGACTTTGATTGGGTAAAAAACAACTGGCAGTAGAGGTGTAAGGGAGTATATTAAGGTGAGAGCTGCTTGGTCCCCTGGATAAGCAAATACAGAAAGCACAAAGAACCACAGAAAAGAAGGCAAGTCAGGTGAAAGGACATCAGCGACATTAAAAGTGGTTGTGTCTTACAGATATTCTCTAAAAAGTCATTACAGGATCTAAGCAAGAAGGTGAGACCTGTAGCTCTTTGAAGCCCTTTTTCTAAAGCACAGATGTTTTTCATCAAACTGCTGCTCTGAAGCCCAGAAATCCTGTTGTCATGAATTTGGCAGTTTCTGGACCTTTGCCGTGGCTTGTCCTATGTTCTTCAAAAATCTTCCCAAGGTGAGCACAACAGAAAGTGCTGGTGAAGGGGACAGGTCAACTTCCCTTGATTAAGTCTGTGTTCATTTTCCTATAAATTCTTACATTTTACAGCAGAGAGGCAGTATTTTAGAAGCAGACAGTTGTTTCTCTTATGGATATGGCTTTTGCTATTCACTGAAAGAGCAGAAGGAAGGCCCCAATCCCCCAAACTTCAAATTTCAATAACTCCAGTTCTTAAGACCATTCATTTACAAGACTATTGACTCTTGCCTTGAGTTACACCAAAGTGTGGATTCAAAAACAGTGCTGGAGATTGTAATGTTATTATAATATGCTTCAGCACCCTTTCTTGGGTGTTTAGTCTTGGGAATTGTACAGATGACTGGTGCCATAGAAATCATTAATTTGAAGCATGAATATATGAATATTTAAAAGATGGATATAAAGCACTGGATAACAGTGAATTTGCCAGTATTCCTGATTTGGAAAGCTCAGGTAGAAAAAACACAACCCTAAGCAGAGACCTTGCCTTGTGCTCAGGCAGTCTGAACAGTAGAAAGATGGAAATGTGGTGGAAATATATGACAGCTTTGGAATGTCAAACTGGATGCTAACTGCAAATATAAGCATTTTCAGAACTAAAACTAAAAGAGGATTTGTATAATCTAAAGATAATAGGAAAGAAACAATAAAGATTTCACCATGATGGGTTATTCCAAGAGGTGAGAGAGCTGCCTGCTGGTCTATTCCAAACATGATGTAGTCTGGAGTAGTACCTGGAAGTTATCTACACGTGATTCTTTTTCCTGAAAGGGAAAAAAAAAAGTGTGTTTCAAGCTGCTCATCCATAAGGAAATGGGGAAAAAATGCATGTCAGTCATGGCAACATTGTTTACAATGCATAGTTTCAGCAATAAACACAAATTTCCTGTTATCTGTCAAATTTGTTTGGCATTTAGAGAGATAGAGAAAGGCAATGAAACTGTGCAATAACTTTTGACAAAAGCAGATGGCTGTACAGTCTGTGTTTTCTGACAACCCAGGAGGATAGAAGATGGTAAATGCTGAACTGCCAAGCCGAAAATGTCTCTGTCAGTATAACTATTTGTCGGTACAGTGTTTTCTTTATTGGAGGATACATTCACTCATTCCCATTTTGAAAGGTTTTATGATATTTCCCTTGATGTATGATCTCTTTTTTTTTCCAAGATATGGCTTTTTTTTTTTTCCCCCTATTCTTGGTGACTCCAGCAGCAGCATCTAACTAATTCTCCATCTACAGACTTGAATTTCTCAGGTGTTTTCTCAGGGTGGACAAAAGCTGTACTATTGAATTTCCTTAAGATTCATCAATAAATATTGCATAGAGCCATGATGTTAATCAGAGGCACAAGTGCCTGATCATTCACTGGTAATTAGATTGTTCTTTACAAAAGCATTCAAGAGACAGGCTTCCCCATGAGGGTTTTGTGGTAGAAACTGTTGCAAGTCTTGCTGAAGTCAAGGTAAACAACATTCATGGCTTTCCTCTAGTCCAGGTGGTCAGTCCCCATCTTAGAAGGCTATCAAATTCATCAAATGTGACTTCCCCTTGCTGAATCCATCTCACTACTCCTGATCACCTCCTTCTCCTTCACATGCCTAGAGATGCTCTCTAGGATCAGCTGCTCCATCACCTTTCCAGGCACAGAGGTGAGGATGACCAGCCTGTAGTTTCCTGGCTCCTCCTCTCTTGCCCTTTTCGAAGACTGGAGGGATATTGGCTCTCTTACAGTCCTCTGGCATGTCCCCTGTTCTCCATCACCTCTCAAAAATGATGAAGAGCAGCCGAGCAATATCTCCCGCCAGTTCCCTCAGCACTCTTCGGTTCATCGTACTCAGACCCATAGATTTGTGGGTGTCCAGTCTGACTAAACAATCCCTAATTCAATTCTCCATCAGTGGAAAGTCTTCCTCTCCCCTCTTTCTCTTTCATATATGGGCTCTGTAGATCCTGGGGACTAGCCTTAGCAGTAAAGACAGAAATAAAGAAGGCATTTAGTAACTCTGCCTTCTTGGCATCCTCCATCACCAAAATACCTTCCCCATTAAGCAGCAGACTGACATTTTACCTATTTTTCCTTTTGCTGCTGGTGGATTTGTAGAAGCCCTTCTTGCTGCCTCTGACATCTCTTCCTAACTCTAATTCCAAGTAGGCCTTGGCCTTCCTCTTTACATCCCTGCATTCTCTGCAAATGTTGCTATAATCTTCCCATGTGGCCTGGTCCTTCTTCCATATTACAAATACATTCTTTTTCTCATTATTTTACCCAGAAGCTGCTTGCCTATCCTCGCAGGTCTCCTACTCCTCCTTGGTGGACTTCTTTCTTGTAGGAATGAACCAATCCTGAGCTCCAAGAAAGTCGTGTTGGAATATTAGCCAATTCTCCTGGACTCCCTTTCCTTCTTTGACTCAGGGTATTCATCCAATGGCCTCCCTAAAGAGGTCAAAGTCATCTCTCTTATTAAAGTCCAGGTTTGCAATCCTACTTCTTGCCCAGCTTCCCACACAGGATTGTGAATTCTCACATCTTGAGGTCACTGCAACCAAGACTGCCAGCAAACCTCACATTTCCAACCAGACCATCTCTGTTTGTTAGTTTCAGGTCCAACAGTGTCCCTACCCTTGTTGGCTCATCAATCACCTGCATCAACAAGTTATCTATCTGCAATGTTCTGCATGAACCTCCTGAACTTTCTGCTCCTAGCTGTGCAATTATCCCAGCAGAATGTCAGAGTGGTTGAAATTTCCCGTAAGGACCAAGGCCTGTGATCATGAGGCGTCTTGCAGATGCCTGTAGAAGGCCTCATCCACTTTGTCTTCCTGCTAATTAGGCCTGTAGTAGAATCCCAAGACAGTGTCCCCCCTGTTGGCCTGCCCTTTAATTCTCACCCACAGGCTCTAGACCTGTGCTTCGTCCTCTCCTGTGTTGAGCTCTATACATTCCAATTGCTGTCTCATGTAAAGAGTAACTGCCACCTCACCTCCCTGGTGTTTCTTTCCTGAAAAGCCTGAAGCCATCCATGGTCATATTCCAGTCATGGGAGCTGTCCCATCATGTCTCAGCAATTGCAATGATATCACGGCCCTGCAATTGCACATGTATCTCCAATTCTCCTCCTTTATTCCCCATGCTGTGTGTGTTTACAAAGTGGCATTTGAGTCAGGCTCCCAATGTGCCTCTCATTCTAGCTAGTGCAACTTAACTATCTGAGTAGTTTTCTTATTTAGCCTCTCCAGGCTTTGGGCACCCTTCACAAAGTCTGGAATTAGGCTGCTGTGAGTGGCATGACAGGCCGTCACCTCCCTTATCACCTGCTTCCCCGATAACACCTCCCTCTCCCCTCGAATATAGTTTAAAGCCTACTCGATGAGCCCTGCTAGCCCATGACCCAGGACCCTCTTCTCACTTTGAAAAGGATGAATCCCATTAGATGCCATCATGCCTTGTGCCATGTAAGGCTTCCTGTTGCCAAAGAAACCAAAGTGGTAGTGATGACATCAGCCATGGAGCCGTGTGTTGATGGACTGTATCTTCTTGTTTCTGTCTATATTGCTGCCAGCACCAGGAAGAATAGAAGTGAAAGTGGCCTGCACACCTGAGTTCCTCATCGTCCGACCCAATTCCCAAGAGTCTCTATTGATTGCCCTCAGGCTACGCATTGCCGCTTCTTCTCCTCCCACGTGTAGGACCATCAATGGATCCTAGTCTGTGGGTGGAGGGACAAGGGAACATTTGCTAGCCTTACTAGCAGCAAATGCTATAAGAGCAGCTTAGAGGGAATTATCTGCTTTCACTCCAAGGATAGAAGTCTGAAAAAGCAGGCAGCTGTCTGAAAGACCAGATGGCTAAAATGATCTTTGTATTACAGAGTTCATCTTACTGCTGGTCTTATTTAAGGAAAACAAGAAACTAAGTTAAAACACTGATAGGTATTATGTATCCATGCCACTTTCTACTCTCTTGGCATTTGAATGAAAATGAGTCATTCTTAATACCACTTTGTTGATATAAATACCTTTATGCTGTTAGTACCATTTGAAGCAGCCTTGTTGCAAATTCAGCTTACTTCTTTTTCTCAGGTGGCATGGGTTGAGCGGAGGAAGAAGAGGGAGAAACACACTTGCTTACATAAGAGAAAAAAAACAGACATACACAAACTATGATCTCTTCCCTCGAACTTATTTTTTATGGTATAATGTGTCCCTAATGTTTAGATTAAATAATCTCCTTTGCCTAATTGAAAGTAACTTTAATTCCTGAAGAGTTAAGTTTCGAGAGTTACAGCAGCAACAATTTTTTTCCATATCTAAAACAATATGAGTATCCATTTCTATAGAAAGATGTTCCTGGAATCAAATTTATATCCTCAAAATCAAAGAAATCACAAAACGATGCATTAATTTCTGTAGCTCTTGGTAATTGTTCAAACTTGTAAATGTTTGAAATATTCTACCATATGGCATGATTTTCTCAAAATTCAATATTCAAAGTGGCAGAGAGTTAGTATGTAAAGTATTATTTAAAAATAAATCTTTTCCAGGGCTCTTGTTTTATATGGCAAAATTTTCAAATCAAGACGTGGTATACATTTGCAATGATACAATAGGGATGCTGCTGTAAAAATAATTGTAAAAAGTGTAGTAAAGTGTTAAATATCCCTATATTTTGAGTATATACTTTTCTCAGTCACAGCAGACTGTTTGCTGATTTTTCCCTGTATGAATTCTCAAGTTGTTAAGTTCTTCAGAACATCTTCTAGTATATGGAAAGTAAACTTAGTTTACAGAGGGGTTAGATGAGAACTTGTGCTCCAAAATCACAGCTATTTATTAGTACCCTTAACTTGAGTATTTCTACATAGCTTATTGTGAATCATTAGAATAACTTGAACAATGAGTCATCTGAACACAATGACAAAAAAAAAAGTTATATTTCAAGGAAAGTATGAAGGTTAGGCTCTGACAAACTTTAAAGATATAGCAGTACAGCTAGAACAATATGTATTATTTACAAGCAGTATATATTACAGGCAGTTACATTTCTGGAGTCTTGTTTTGGACCAGTTTCTACTGTTATTTGCATTGAAAGGGACCACAAGTAATGAGACTGCTTGCAGAGTTGCTCTCTATTAAATTGTCTAAATGAACTTTTTCTTTTTTAGTATATTGCCTTTTAGGTCATGATCAGAGTTATCTTTATGTATTGTAGGCTTGTTGAAATACCTCCGTGGTAAAGTACTAAGTATTACATTAAATATTATTAATTCTAGTGGGGATTAACTGCGTCCTGTTAATTTCTGCTCCATGGCAGTAGCTTTTTCAGATGGAAAGCATGTGGCAGTATACAGAATGCCAAGCTCTCAGGCAAGAAAGTTAGAAGAAGGAGCCAAGAGGCAAGCAGGAAAATGCAAAGTGCTTATGTGGGCTGAATTGCTTGTGAAGGTTCACATTCAAGGGTTGAATGCTTTAGAAAAGGAAGATCAAGACCTTCTCCAACTTGTTTTTTAAATACAGACTCCTCTCCAATATGGTCTGAAATGTGACCTTCCCTTAAGCATTTGTATTCTGACCAAAAACTTGATAAGGACTTCATGAATTTGAAGCTCCTCTTTAGACAAATGAGATGTGACACCAAAATACACTGGTTGCCCAAATATATCTATGGAGTTGCCTTGTGCTGGGAGGCTTTGGTGACTAGATCTTTGGTGGAAGGAAAGTTAGGCACAGTAAATCAAGAAGATATCCCATTCTTTTACTGCTAGCTCTACACTTCATAATGGGAAAAGAGAATGTCACAGTGTGGATGAGATTGCCAATGCCAGATGCCAGAATTGAAAGGACTCTTTGAGATGAGGCTTGAGTTAAAGTGGTTGTTTTTGTTTCCACAGAAGCAGACTCTCATAACAGTCCAAATCGTTGCTAAGGAATTCACCAAGTTCCTGGATCCAACACAGGAGTCCTGACCAGTTTAGTTGGGATAGAAATGGCTGTAACGTACATGACAGTTACCTGATATCTTATCCTCCTAGGTATAGATATATCACAAAGAACAGACAAGCCAAAGCTGTAATTACTGAGCAGTATAGCAAGAGTTATGAGTTCTTTATTGTCAGTTTAGTCTATGGCCAAGCATGAGTAGAAGAAGCAATCGAAGCAGTATGAGGGGCTCCACTCTGATGAAAATGGCCTGCGAGAAAAATTACAAAGAATGAGAAACAACAGAGACTTGTTTCCTGAGTCCATTTCATAGTATCATAGAATCATAGAATGCATAAGGTTGGAAGGGATCTTAGAGGTCATCTAGTCCAACTCCCCTGCACACGCAGGGTCACCTAGAGCACATGGCACAGGGCTGCATCCAAGCGGGTTTTGAAGATCTCCAAAGAAAGAGACTCCACAACCTCTCTGGGCAGCCTGTTCCAGTGCTCTGTCACCGTCACAGTGAGGAAATGCTTCCTTAAGTTCCTGTGGAACTTTTGGTGCATTTCCATCATCCTGGGTGACTGCCATTGATTTTTCAGTAAAGTAAGTTTTGCAGTACAGAATTCAAAATGCCTCACTATGTCTTGTAGAAATCTTCAAATTTTCTTTTCAAAAGATGAGAACATGCAAATTGTGTGCTAAGGACAGAGAGCAGAGGAGAAGGAAATTGGGAATGTCCCTGGAATTTGTTAGATAAAATACCCATCTGGTCCTAGGAGGTATGACTTTTTCTATAGGGAATTGTGAGACCCTTGGGATTTCTCTCAGATAATTCTGAGGGAAAATCCTTTCCAATTCCTATCTGATTCCTAGTTTAATCAATAAAAGCAACAGGAGTCAAAGTCCTGCTTCCTTAGCTTCACTGAATGGCCCATACTGTGATCAATCTCCATTGCTTTGGAGGGCACATGAATAAAGCTCAGGATCTTTGTTATTAATAAGGTAGATTAAACTTTTCCTGAGCCCTTCAGATGATCAGCAGAGAACTGAAGTATGGAATCAATTAAATACAGTAATTATTTGTCTTGGCAGTGCAGCAAAATCCTGATAGTAAAGACTTCTTTCTGTCAATTGAATGACTCGGGAGGTGTTAGTCCACTTACTGAGTTCAATCATGAAACAAAGTAGGTTTCTTACCACTACTCTAATCAAAAACCTGTTTCAGAGCCTTCACTACTCCTTCAATTTTTGTCTCCTGATATCAGTCTAAATTTATTCATGCCCTACATATAATCATGTGATGCTATAGAAAACCTGTCTTTCATATATCTATCAAATAACTCTTTTCTTTCCCTGATACTTGGCTGTCCAAAATGACCTTAGGGAACAGTCTTTACATAGATTATATATCCAGTACTTTGCAGGTGATAGACCATGTTGGCCATGGCCAGTTGGTTTGATGTCAAGCCCTAGCTGGTAGGTTTGATGTCTTCTGAGTAGAGATGTTCATCACAACATGTTTTCACTAGGGAAAAACAAAACAATAATATGAAACTGGCCCAAATAAACAGAAAATGAGAGGTTTTCTTGGAATCTGTTTCTTTTCACTCTTGCTTTTCACTTGTGTAAAGTACTCTGAAAGCAGAACAGGAGCAGCTGATGCCTTTCTATACAACTCAGTACCCACAAAAGCTGCAAGGCAGGAGAAAAATATGGTGGATACACAGGCAAATTAAATTACTATGCTTCTAAGACTTGTACTGAGCATAGAAATGATTGTTTCCTCTTTTTTTTTCCTGCTGATCTTTGCAGTGAGTGTCAAATCATTCCCTGTTTTTGCAGCAAACCCAACAATTTTAAAAAGTAAATAAATGAATGAATCATGCTACTCTTGTATATACTTAAAAAAGTGTCCATTTATTAAAAAGAAAAAAAGTTCCATTTGAAAGAAAAACATGAAAAAGGCCAGGTCTTTGTTATGTAACTATAAAGCTTTCCAGCTGTAGTAATGTCCATGGAGTTTATGAAGGATTTATATTCTGTTAACCCTGCATCTCATTTTGCTTGCTTCTGTTCTGGCCTGTCTCTGTGATCTTAAAGTTCTATGTCTCCCCTCCCTTACCTTTTGCTTTCTTCCTTTTTGCTTTGTGCCTCTTCCAATCCTCTCATGCCTCCAACTTTTGAGAAGTTTAGTAATTTCTTAATTAAATGTTTGCTGCAGAACTAGCCTTGGATCAAGGGTTGTTCTTCAAAATATCAAAAGGAGAAAAGACTATAATAAAGATAACACCTCCCAGGATTTGACTCTGGAAAGTTTTTTTTTTTTATTTTCAGTGCCAATGGTTAAACTTAGCCTGCTTTTTTTCCCCAAGATCCATCAAATCTAAACTCCTGGCCTGTCCCTTTTCTTGGCCTTTTGGGGGCCTGTACAACTAAAGAGTCCTGGAAAGACAACAAAATATATGTACAGTAACTCTACAGAGTTGGTGCAGTGAGCTGGACCAAGTAAGCATATAGTCTATGTCCAGTAGTTCCAATGAATTCATCTATTATATGACTTTTTTTTGCAATCCTCTTCTGTCTTCAAAATCACCATTCATTTCTCACCCTTACCAAAAATGAAAGTAAATTAGCCCATTATCTTCAGAAATAAAACCTGCTCCCACAAGATTTCATAGACCTAAGAGGTTATAATCTGCTCTGTTGAGTTTTCATACCAAATTGTTTTAAATTCATTTTTACTAGAAGGTTCTAACCATTGGAATTCATTATTTTTCATGAAGGTATCACAAGTGGCAGAAATATTATTTTAGGGGATTTCTAAACTTCTTTTTTATCTAGAAATCATACAAATATATAAGATTATATATGTCATTATAAACTAAAATTACATTGTTTTGGAATTTACTTACATGTCATAGCAGTATAAATTGGTAAGCTGCATGTCTTGACAAGTTTTGTGTAGGTCTTCACCAGAAATGAAACTTTTCTTATGAATTCATTAACATAGTAAACTATAGCTAATTTTCTATTTTGTGTGTTTAAGTATTTGTAATGTGACATGAAAACACCTAAGTGGAATGAAATGTTACTGTGCTTGAAATGTGATTGCTTCAGTGCATTGAATTTTGCCTTTAAACACAATGGGAATTTAATAATTGCTTAATGAAACTAGATCAATGGAACTGATTTTTTTTTTGTGCTCAGGAATGCTGTTTTAGCAGGTTGGCATGTTTAGCAGGCCTCAGGTACAAGTCCTTCTTAATAAAGAAACCACACATATGGACATTTTCTCTTCTCCTGTGTAGAAAAGCCAGATATGAACTGTTTCATTTGAAGGCTATCCATGTAAAAGGTCTTTCAAGGTGTGTATTAACTTGCATCCAAGGGTGCCTTAATACCCTATAATAATGAAGGCAATTGTACAACCCAATATGTTGCATATTGACTCATGAAAAATTTTCTAATCACACTCGATGACCATTAAAGCAGCAAATTTTATAACTCTGGTGCCTTGATTTGTATCCTTTTCTTAATGTACGGTTGCTGAGATAAAACTATAGCTGTTAAAGAATATGGGCTGTCTGGTAGCTAAAAACTCAACTTGAACAGTAAGGCATGCAAGTAAATACTTTATAATGGAATTACTTTCTGTGATACTTCAAAACTTCTTACACTGCAATGAGTTTCCCTAGGTAGTGCATTAGATATAGATCCCAGGTTTCCAAAGGTTAAAATCTCCTGTATGGAATGATTTTGTATGTGCAACTGCAGACATAACAGCAATCTCACAGAGCTCCACTGGGGTTTAACTTCCTTTGTGTAATATCTTGACCTAAAATATCTGAAAATTCTAGTGAGAAAAAAAACATATTAAGCCTTGCAAAATATTTTCTGTGTTTCAGGCTGGCAGATTATTTCCCAGTAGCAGTTAGAATTAAGCTGATTTCTGCTGTAACTGTAAATCTTCCTGAACAGCTTTCTTCTCACTACATTGTTCATTGCTTGTAAGACAACATTTATGCAGTTGAATTGCTTGCTCCAGTGGGAAAACAGTACTTAATGGTACTTAACGTCAAGGTAGCAGTCAATGAACAAATTGAATTTTTCTATTAATTACACACAAATTTTCTTTCACATATTTCAGTTGATTTATTAGCTCAAAGCACATGCTAAAATGTTGACCAATTAAATTCCTAGTGTTTGTTCTAAGGGAATACATCAGCTGTTTGCCCATACTGCACATTTACCAAGAAATGTTAAGAACTCTACATTCATATATTAATTCCTCCTACCAGCTTGTCTTACATTGAAACTCTTATCTGCTGATGAACAAAAAAAAGTTTGTTTGCACAGGGAATAACACTTAGATAGGTAATAACAAGTATCAGTTCTTCAGAAGAAAAAAACACAGCTTTGTCCTAAGGAATGCATCCTTTATTGTTCTTAAGCACCTAAAGTGCTTAATATTCCATATATCTGTTGCTTAATGCCAGAGATATTTAAACTCTCTAAGTCACCCCATGTAACGCAGAATGTCCCTGCAAGCACTGCAAAGTCTATTCTTTTAGGCACAGTTGCACAAGTTGAAATGCTTAATGTCCCTCTCCTCCCTGAGTGCAAGGCCCAAGAATCACATTGAGCCAGAGTCGGCATGACTGTCTCCTATCAGTGGATGGGGAAAACTGTCTTAGTTGAGCTCTGACACCTCGAACTAAAGGACATTGCCTTTCTAAAGGCACTAGTTCATGCTTGTCACCAAGGAGGGAGGATTCTGCGCTGCAGGCATTGGGCACACATGTCTAATGAATGGCCTACCCGAATCAACCTCCTCAGCAGATACCCTTGAGCTTTCTCTTAGGGGGAGGGATTTTTTTCCTTTTTTTTGTGTGTGTTTGTTTTTCTCATCTAGGTAATTGTGGTACTCTATTTTCTGTATGTCTACAGGAATACTGCTGTGATTGCATTTTTCTCTGTAACTTGCATAGTTTGACCTAACCTGGTGTAAAAATAACAAATTCATAAAGATTCTGAATAATCAAACAATGCCACTAAAGGGATTTTGTAATTACTTAGAAAATAAAAATTGCAACATTCAGTAAATGACCTTGCTAGTTAGGTGAACTCTAACACTGTTCTGTGCATCAGGGAACAAGGAGCTCAACAGCATAGTGGGAAAAAGGCCGTGACTTGTTTTCCAAACTACAGGAGAAAACTCCAGCAAAACACTAATGACCTTTTTATTTACTAATGGCTTTTTATTTAAATTTGTTCAACACCAGAGGTGAACCTTTTCTGAACTTAGATAAAAACATATGTAAATTACCATTCAAAGAAGTTTCTCTACCACATTTCTCAAATTCAACAAAAAGCAAAATGTTTCACCAAAAGATTCTTTCTAAAATCATTTTTTTCCAGTGTCAGAGCCAGCTCATCTGCAAGGTCATTTTAAAAGAGCAAGTAATTGAAATATTCCATTTTACACAGTTAAAAAAAAATATTATTGTTTCAAATATTTTATTCAATATCTTTCATCAATTAACATAAGCATTACAATTCAGTCTACTTTTTAAGTTAAAGAATTGATGTTTGTTATGTCAATTTTCAGAGATGGCTGAGAGAACTGAGAATGAATGGAGGTGTAGACTAAAAAACGAAGAAGAATGCAAGAAGGAGAATACTGAATGTATATGTTCAAAACCTCAATTCTAACCCAGTGGTTTGTGCTGCCCGAGTATCATCCTGTGAAGCTGAAAAACTCAGACAAAATTGACTTTTTTTCTTCTTCTATGAAAATCCTATGAATTTTAACAGCAGCAACCTTTTTATCTCAAAGGATAGCCCTTTGAAAAGTACAATCTATTTAGCAGATAAGTGTTCAAAATTTGCCATTATTAGGCCTTAATAAGAAATGAGAGAGACTGACCAAACTGCTATGGAGAAATGTCAATGTTGCTGTTGTGTTTTTTCAATCCGGTCCAGTTCAGAATGCTATTTTCAGAGAAGTGAAATTTAGCATATTTTATTCCCTCACTTTTCAGGTCACTGCATGTAGAAGAAGTGAAAGTCTCTCTCTTATTCATTAGTTTTACATTGATAGGATTTAAATATAGGACCTGAGTTGCCATTTTTATTTTACTTTTCCCATTAACTTCTTAGGAAATATTTATGCCAAACTAAAATACACTTGAAGGTCAGAAACACAAACAAACAGATCCAGTTAGAGTTGAAATCCTAACTTCACTCCCTGTTTCTCCTGACATCTGTAAGCAAGGAACAAAAAGGCAAATGTTAATAATGTAGTGTCAGCCTGAGTGTTCGCTCTCGTTGAATACTCTTATTCTGGGTATATAATCAGTGCCCCGACATTGTTTAAAAAATATTCACTAGGAAAAGAAATTATGAAATAAAAAAAAAAGGCACATGTCAGCTAAAATGGGAGATGTCTTCCAGGAGAAAATTACAAAAATTGTATCATTAATTTGGGATTGCTGTGGGTATCCTGAGAGATTCTTTAGATTTTTGATCAAGCTCAGAGGTTTTTTTTTCTGTACTGTCCTTGATGAGCTCTGCCAACTTTAGATGGACCTTTGAGGTGACACGAAAAGGATATCTCTAGGAAAAAACTTGGGAATTTCTAACTTGAAAATGCTCTCCAATATGTTCTCACAGAGGCTGGGCCACCTGATGCTTTGCCTGGAAAGACCTGTGCCCACTACTGCCTTTCCTGTCGGTCAGAAGAGTCACATGGGTGTCACATGGGCACACACCGGTGGATTGTTTCCATCTGCTGTTTTCATTTAGAGATCTTCTATGGCTTTAGCTTTGGTAACAGGAACAGAAACTGGGGTGGCATTGATCACATCCTAAGTATACCTCTTTACTATGTGCTGTAATCATCACATTGGCCTAGACAGGGCAGGTGATCACGCTGAGCCTATTAGGGACGGACCCAGAAAAATGACACTATTGAAATAAGGTATTTGGGACCTGCCAGTATTCCCCTTGTCCTATATGGGGATGTCTGCAAAGCATTAATTTCACAACATAATCAGCCTCAGCTTGATTATTTTAGGTTCTTTAGCCTGTATTCATAGGAATGCTGGAGCTAATAGAATCAAATTTAAGCTATAAAGCTCATTGTAACCTCCTGGAGTGTGGTTGTCACTGCCACTATAGTTTGAGCTGGCCATGGCCAGGATTTTCTGTGCATTTGCATTAGTAGATTCCTTTTATTTATGGTTTGGAATACACTTCTCCCACCTTTTTCTGTCAAGTTAACAAGACAGAATTAACCTGTGACTAATAAACATTAGCAGATATAAGAAATTATTTTTCTTTTTCCCTCTAAATTTAGGATAGCAATTTGCTTCTTAAACTCTGCAATAATTTTGATCTGTAAACAGATCAATGTCATCTCAGGTACATTATAGTCTAATATTTAAAAATATTCATGTAGCCGAGCAATCATACATCAAAGCAACAAATGTGTGTTCTTGGAACACGTCTATGCAGCCTGAATAATAAATGTTCCAAAGACAAATCCAGGCAAGTCCAGTCTATGGACTGAAGGCTTCTACCCAAATTTGACTAAAGATGTTCCCTGGTCAAGATCTGGTGTGTCAGTTATTCAAGATGATGTCTATCACTGTGAACATTTAGGCTTTTCCACAGTTACAGTCAGGCTTGTTATGGGGACCTAGCTCAGGCTCCTTGTGTGTGCTGTCACCCATGCAGATGGATGGATGGTCTACAAGTCCAGCTGGACTTTGTGCCATGGGAGTAGCAGCACTCAGTGCAGCTAAGGTTCTCTCATGAGCACTGATCATTTGTATAGCAAAATGTAAATCAAATTAGCTCAGAGAAATGAAAATGGAAAAAAAATATATTTGTCATGGCTTAATATCATGACTTGTTAGTGACAAACTCTAAGGATTGCTATGAGATTTGAGCCAGAGAAATACAAAGAGACAAATGGACAAATCTAGTAGAACATTCAGTTCTTGGGGTTAAATACCTAAGCAGGTTTGATTTTACACAATGTTTCCCAGAATTTGTTTTTACACAGGCACTTACTCCTCTGAAACAATCATTTCAGCAGAGTCCTTAAGTGCTTCTGCTAAGCAACTGTCATGAACATGATGGAAGAAGAAAAAAATAAAAATGGCACAATTTTTTATTTTGTTTTATTTTGTTGATCGTTTAAAAAAAACAGAAGCTTCAACCTCAAAAATATGTTCTTGTTCTATCAATGCTTTGTAACCTCAGACCTTTGCTCAAGGGGATTTTTTTCTTCTTATTTCATCTTACTTCAGGGTTCACACTATAGGAAAACAATTTTTACACCAAAGGCATATTAATCACCTCATACCTCATTCTTCTCCATGTTGGAATCACATGTTTTGAAGTTATCTAGCCTTTTAAAAAAATAATTTCATTGGATTCTCATGCATTGTTCTCACTGTTAATATTGCATATTTGTTTTTGCTTCAATAGCATATTTATTATGGGAAATCTTTCTGACTTCTTTCCTTAGTAGGACCTCTAAATTTCCACACAAAGTTTTATCTGAAGAAATAGCTGGTGGGAGGTGGTCAAGAGAGCTTTCATCAAAGCAATGCTGATACAAAGATTTCAGTTCAGAAAAATACTGATCATGAATATACTTTTGGTACTGAAATACAATTGGTTTGGGAGAGGGATTTGTGGTACAGCTTTCCTAGATAAAGAACTGGCTCCTATATTAAAGTCATCATCCCTAAGAAACTCAGAAAGGAAAAATTCAGATCAGGATGGGTAAGAGTTTTTCTTTAATATCTGATTAATCATTTTAACTAAATTTATTCAAAAGAAAAAAAAAGGATTTTTTTCAAAATGATTGAAGGATTCGTTAATATTTATCAGTTTCACAAACAACGAAATGTTACAATTAATTCACAAAAATTAGGTTACAATGGATGAAGTATAAGAAAGTGATATTAGAAAAGTTCCAATATCTCCCTTCCTTTTGAAGTACTAACATTCTGAGATTACATTTGAATTTTCATTGCATAAATTGATTTTAAAAAGTAATGCTTTCAGTCTTGAAAAGACTAAAAAAATCCAAAGAAATATTTGATTTTATATTTTAAAAAATAAATTTATTTATTTATTTTGATTTATTTTTCCAGAGAAAACACCATTTTTTCTGTTAAATTTATGTCTTTTGAAGTGGCTCTGCACATTTCCTCCAGCATGTAGAGGAAGATGGGCAAGAAGTAAGACTACAGTGCTGAACTTTTAAGAGAGCTAACTTTGTCCTCTTGAAGGAGCTCCTTGGAGGAATAACCTGGGCCAGGTATCCTAGAAGGAAAGGGGGCTCAAGGAGAATTGACTAATATTTAAGCACCAGTTTCTCCAAGCTCAGGATAAGTGCATTCCTACAAGAAAGAAGTCGAGCAAGGGAGGCAAGAGACCTAAGTGGATAGGCAAACGGCTGCTGGGTAAAATAATGAGAAAAAGAGTGTGTTTTTGTAATGTGGAAGAAGGGCCAGGCCATATGGGAAGATTATAGGAACATTTGCAGAGAATGCAGGGATGTGAAGAGGAAGGCCAAGGTCTACTTGGAATTAGAGTTAGGAAGAGATGTCAAGGACAACAAGAAGGGCTTCTACAAATCCACCAGCAGCAAAAGGAAAAATAGGGAAAATGTCAGTCCGGTGCTTAATGAGGAGGGGTATTTTGGTGATGGAGGAAGCCAAGAAGGCAGAGTTACTAAATGCCTTCTTTGCTTCTGTCTTTACTGCTAAGGTAATGAACCACAGAGCCTGGATATGAGAGAGATAACTGGAAGAAAGGAAGACTTTCCGCTGGTCAAGAAGGGTTGGTTTAGGGATTATTTAGGCAAATTGGGCACCCATAAGTCTATGGGTCTGGATAGGATGAACCCAAGAGCGCTGAGGGAACTGGCAGGGGTTATTGCTCAGCTGTTCTCCATCATCTTCGAGATGTCCTGGAGAGTGAGTGAGGTGCCGGAGGACTGGGAGAAAGCCAACATCCTTCCAAAAGGGACAACGTCCCTTCAAAAAGGACAAGAGGGAGTAGCCAGGAAACTACAGACTGATCATCCTTACCTCTGTACCTGGAAAGGTGATGGAGGAGCTGATCCTAGAGAGCATCTCTAGGTATGTGAAAGAAAAGGTGATGAGGATGGATGCATGGATTCAGCAAGGGGAAGTCATGTTTGACAAACCTGATAGCCTTCTACAATGAGATGGCTAGCTAGGTGGACGATAGGAAAGCCATGGATGTTGTCTACCTTGACTTCAGCAAGGCTTTCCTTTTGACATTTTCTCCCACAACATCATCATAGAAAACCTCCAGCAGTGTGGGTTAGACGAGTGAACAATAAGATGAATAGAGAACTGGCTGAATGGCAGAGCTTAAAGGGTCTATTTGGAGGCCTGTGGCCAGTGGCCTGTGGCCAGGCCTCAGGAATCAGTACTGGACGGTGCTGTTCACCTTCTTAATTAATGACTTGTACAAGGGGAGAGAGTGGACCCTGAGCAAGTTCATGGTCTCTTCATGGCCAAGAAGGCCAATGGGATCCTGGTCTGCATCAGGAGGAGTGTTGCCAGCAGGTCAAGGGAGGGGATTCTGCCCCCTCTACTCAGCTCTTGTGAGGCCGTACCTGGAGTACTGGGTGCAGCTCTGGGCTCTCCAGTATAAGAGGGACGTGGAGCTTCTAGAAACGGGCCAGTGTACATCAACAAAAATGATTAAGGAACTGGAGCACCTATTGTATGAGGAAAGATGAAGTGAGCTGGGCATATTTAGCCTGGAGAAGAGAAGCCTGAGAGGAGATATGATCAATAGGTTTAAGTACCTGAGGGGAGAATGCAGGGGAGAATGTAGGGAGGAGGGGGTCAAACTCCTGATGGTGGTGGTCTGCAACACAACAAAGAGTAATAGGTGTAAGCTGAAACACAGGAAGTTCCATCTGCATGTGAGGAAGAACTTCTTCACTGTGAGGGTGACAGAGCCCTGGAGCAGACTTTCCAGGAGTTGTGGAGTCTCCTTCCCTGAAGATCTTCCAAATCTGCCTGGATGCCACCCGGTGCCACATGCTCCAGGTGTCCTTGCTGGAGCAGCGGGGTTGGGCTAGATGATCTCTTCCAACCTTAAACATTTTGTGAATCTGTGATTTTCTGCACATGCTATTAGTTCAGATAAATTTTGATAATAGCAAAGGCACATATGTCTCTAAACGCAAACACTGGAAGGATTTTCAGATTCTATTTGTCCTCACTATATCATGTAGAAATGCAATTTAATTAAGTAATTAAATAATCACTTAAGTAGTTTATTTTTAAACTCAGTAAAATATGAAGCTACTTTTAGGTGATTGCTAAACACTATAATTCTTTTGAGACTTATTACAATAAAGGGAAGCCAAGAGACAGTACTATTAATATCACCAGTCACTAGTGCAGAGAAAATACATCCTATCTCAAGATGATTTTATTAATGTTTTTGTCACTAGTGACAAAACTAGTGTCAAATTGTCACTAGTAACAAATTAAGAGATTCTATGTAATATACGACTACAAAAAAAGTGGTATATTTCCTTTAATAGGGGAAATATTGCAATCTAAAATGGTAAATGTAAGTTAATTTACAAATATGTCCTATATTTAAAACATTAGGAGTAGCTTTTGTAAATTTGTTAATAGTTTCTAAAGAGCATTCAATGGGGCCACATAGACATTGTTTTATACCTTATAGACTAATAAAATACCAGATATAATTTTTCCAGAAAATTAGAATTCAAATATAACTAAATCAGATTTTTTTCAGTAATATTTTTATTTATTTCTAAACAAGCTGATTTGCTAAAAGTACTTCCCAATAGTCTGATTTCTAGTCCCAACTAGTTTAAAATGGTTCAGCTATCAAAGTGACTAGGTATGGAACAGAGATCAAACTACTAATTCTTCTGCCATTTGCTTGGTACTAATAATTTAGGAGAAATATTTATAAATTTTCTGTCTTGAAAATGGATTCAGATGAAGGCTACTGAATCTTCAAACACTTCTATGACAATGTAATGAGAGGGAAAAAAATGTTTTGGAGGAAACTTCCACGCAGTCTCTTCATGACTCTTGACCTTCCTCCTAAGAGAATGGAGAATAATAGTGAAGACTGAAATTTTTGTCAAGCACCACTTGACTTTTGTCAAGGAATCTCCTAGAAGGGGTTGGGTATGCAGGTTGATTGAGTCACCACATCAGCTGGCACAATTTACTCCTACTAGGTTTAAGAAGCTAGAAGAGCATCACTGAGTATCTCTTCCTTAGTTACAAAAAGTCCTGCTGACTTCAACTTTTACAGACCAGGCCCAGGGCGCAGTTCATCTGAGACAGGCTGAAGCTACACTGAAGTTTTAAATAGTGAAAAAAAAAACCATGAACACTAGTGCTGATAGAGACCAAAGAACAACTGAGAACTGAAATATTGTGCTGTCTGACAGATAGCAATTAGCTGAAAATGGAACTCCTTTGCCTCATTTTTCCTCATTTATTCTGACAATACAGATCATACATTTTTCATGAGATACAAATATGTATGCAGATAAGTGTCTGCAGATAGTGCAAATGGGATAAAAAGACCCATTTTGAACTACAGATATGAGTACCCTTTTGAAGCTACTGACTATAACACAATATTGTAATAGTTTAGAAGTCTTATAATGGGATCTTTATTGCACTCTGCTTTTCTAAAGATACACTATCCTCTTGACTCAAATGAAAAGACAGATGAAGAACTACGAAAGGCATTTCTCATTTATTCTCATTCCTAGACCTATACTTTAGAAATTACAGTGAACTTCACATCTTACTGTTTTGCTTGTATTAAGCATGTGTTTCGTATTTCAGTAACAGAGTAATGAAGGGGGGTGAAGTCTACAATCAGTTCTGAGTGTCAAAGTTGAACTTAAAAGCTTTATTCACTTCCACTCCTCATGTCAGCCTCCTGCTCATTTCTTTGAAAATGTACCTACATATTCATACAGTAGTGAGTGCAGTTTGCAGCATGGTATAGAATATTCTTAACACTGGGTTTGAGTAAGAGTGACAAAGGTAGAAGACAAAAACAAGCAGCCTCTGTACACTGAATGCAGCAAAATCTACTCTGAATTGAAATCATTTAATAAATCTACTTCAAGTTTAAAACTAGTAATTTTGAGAGCATTCTTGTGTGTTTTGACTGGTGTTCCCAAAATGGAAGGCATAAAGTTTTCATCTGCAGTGTTCCTGCTATTTTGAGAAAAAAAAATCTCTCCTGTAGTATATACAATGATATTGACAGGCCCTTGGCTACCACTGTAGAATTAAAGTAATCACTTTCCCAGTTTTTAAGTCACAAAAAAAAGCATTCATGGGATCAGTAGATTTATTATCAAAGAGGTCTGGGGAGATAGGAGGGCAATACTGGTTAAAATTTTATTTCTATTTAACTGTTCAGAATGATCTCAGTATAAGTTAGGAAAGCCTAATACAATGTTGTCACATTTCCTCATACTTGACCAACAGTATCACTGCATCAAAATCACCCTAAAATTCAGGTTATATGCAGTTTCACTGGCACCTGTAGGATTCCATGTCTGCACAAATTCCTTGCAGAACCATAGTATTTGTAATTGGCCCTATGTGAAATGAGTCTCACCCCATTTTCCTTTATTATTCCCTTTAAAATTCTAATTTTCCCTTTATTACATGCTTTCCCCTTATAAAGAAAGTATAAGTGCATGACAGCATGAGAATTTCTTTTGCAGGCTGCTCTAGTCAGAAGGCTACTGCTAATGTTTCTCTACAAAGATTTAATAAAATCAGTGACAAGAAATGGAAACATAAAATGTCATTAATAGAGACTAATAAGGTTGTTGTTCTAAACTAATCATATTTTAGCATTGTTTGTGCAAGGATACATTATCGGAAGGATAAATAAGACAAGTCATTAAAACATACTAAGATTGTTACTTATTACAAAAGGCAAAATCTCTTTATTTTTCAAAATGAATTATAGAGCATGTAAGAAGGAAAACACAACAGGACAAACAGTTCTCAGGAGCTATATAATAGCTGAATGAGTAACTTTTTCTCCTCCTCTCCTCTCCTCTCCTCTCCTCTCCTCTCCTCTCCTCT
>JAUBOD010000825.1:148654-164479 GCA_032353885.1 Nothura maculosa | reverse complement strand
GAGGAAATGCTTCCTTAAGTTCCTGTGGAACTTTTGGTGCCTCAGCTTGCAGCCATTTCCTCTAGTCCTATCACTGTTCACCACTGAAAAGAGGCCAATCCCATCCTCCTCACTGCCTCCCTTGAGGTATTTATACACACTGATCAGGTCCCTCCTCAGCCTTCTTTTCTCCAGGCTGAACAGGCCCAGCAACCTCAGCCTTTGCTCATAGGGCAGATGTTCCAGGCCCCTGATCATCCTGGTAGCCCTGCACTGGACTCTCTCCAGAAGCTCCACATCCCTCTTGTCCTGGGGAGCCCAGAACTGGACACAGTACTCCAGGTGTGGCCTCACAGTGGCTGAGTAGAGGGGGACGATCACTTCAGTGCTATACTGCCACCAGCAATTTATATTCTCTGAGGGAAGGGGTGAACATGGACCTAACATACTCCTCACAAGAGTTCCAAAAAAGCATGTTACTGGTAGCAAAAAGGCTAACTTAGTACGACCCAGGCTTATAGGTGAGGGTTTACAATCCCCTTGAGGTGTCACAGTTAAAATCTCTGCTATGCTACTGTAGAGGTTATAGGAACAGGCCTCGCTGCTTGTGCTCACTGTTTAAGACCACATCCTGACTATGTGCTCACATTCCTTGTACCATGAATGAGAGGAAAATGCAGCTCAAACCAAGAACGCATGTCCTAGGTGTCCCAGGGATCTAAAGTATTTCATTCGCTTGCTGCAAACATCTGCAGACATCTTTTTCCTCTCCTCTCCTTTCCATTTAACTGAATTTTCTCCTCTTTGAGATCAAGCAGCTCTATACAATTTGTTGTAAGGAAGAAGCAGCAAACGATTAATGGCTTACACATATTGACTGTCCTGTTTTCTGCATAAGCCTTTGCCAGAAAACAGATTAAGAAAAAAGACTCCCCCAAAGTCTTTTGCTACCTGTTAGCAACCCTCCTAGGCAGTGTGCCCCAACCAGAGGGCAGCAGTATGCCCTCCTTACATGTTCATCTGCATTCCTGATCCATCATTTCAACGAAAATGCACTTGCTTAACATTAATCACTACATCCCAAAATAACATTCTTCATTTTAAGTCATAATCTTGACATTCCAGCAAAAGGCTGAGGAAAGGGCTGTACAGATGTCAAACGGTACAATACAAACTGAAAAGAGAATTAACCACCAAACTTTTAGTTTTTGGGTAGTTTGTCCTACTCATAATGGATACTATGAAAAGAGAAGTGCGGTAAAATTTAAGGTTTGCAGTATGGAAAATACACCTTTTACGGTCTTTCTCAAAAGAAAATATTTGGTGAAGGAAAAAGCTCTAATTTTTCATCTTCTACCAACAGTGTTTTCAGCTCCATTAGAGTAGAGGAGACTTTACTTGCTCTGCCAAGGATTTACATGATACTCTGCTTCCCCTCTGTGGTGAAGTTTGATAGTTCACTGGTCATGCGACAATAAAGGAAAGAATGAAGTAAGGAAAATGGGGGGGTTATTAAAACCTTCCAGATGTCCATTTGTTAAACATAGCTGTTGATTTTAACGAGAAAAAAAAAAAAAAAACTAATGGGATCAAGAGCAATTTCTATGGCATTCATTTGAATACTTCATTCTGATGAGTTAAAAGTCAACACTTTCTAGAGGATGGAGAGTCAAAGTTAATTCATGCAAACAATTAACAACTAACTCACCACTATAGGGAAAACCCTAAAAGGGGAAAAATTTAAGCAGGAGAAAATCTAATAAGTAAAAATACTTTAATTAAATATATGGCTACAAATATGTGCAGTGGCAACCACTGTCTATTTCATTCATTTTATTACTAGAAGGCAGTGTTAAATTTCTGGTAATTGAATGGTAATAAATTTTTAATAGCCTCTACTTATTTTAAATATCAAAATACTGTTTTAATTTCATTGCTTTTTTTTCTGATTCTGAATTTTAAACATATGTGGTATTTTTTTCTCTTTGGGAGAGTTCATTATATTAAATTGCTTTTATTTCTCTCTTTTATTACTCTTAAATTACTTTTATTTTACTCTCCAGAAAAGGCATATAATGATGATACTTATTGGGTAGTTCTTAAGGCATAATATACTGCTGTGTTTTAGTATAGCAAGTGCAACAACACAAAAGAAAATATGCTGCTGTGTGGTGGTGACTTTAATCCTGACTCAAATGAGCATGTATGTGATACAGGATCTACAGGATTGCATGATAACTCAATAAAAGACATGATTTTCCAAACATAGTTGAAACATAAGAGGAAACTGCCTTCCAGTGTACTGAGTACCAAAATTACCCAGAAAAAGCAGAACCAAGAATTTGCTTCTATAGATTTACAATCCATTGCATTCATATTTTAACATCTGAAAATCAGGACTCAGCTATTTCTATGTACCAAGTGACAGCAGTCTTAAAGTTGAGTTAGAGATGAACAAAGCTCCTTCTTTTCTGATCTTTTGGGCTTTGTTTGAACCTTTCGGAAGATGCCCAATTTTAACTGAAAGCTTGAAACAATAACATCTTCAAGGAGCTGAAAGGCTGCTTGGGATTTCACAGGAATATCACAAGTGCTGCTGAAGTCTCCTTACGCAATCACCTTTCATAAGTCTTTTTATGAGAGTAGTTATGAGGCTATAAAGATGATCCATGATAGCTTCCTAACTATTAATATATTGAACTCTCTTGCCAAGCAACATGAAGGTGAAATGTTTTCCAAGGCCTACATAGGTGTGACATAGGTGCCAGAAGATTCCATGGTGCCACAGGAAGAAGGGCAATTGCAGGCAATGGTCAGATGACTTCAGGCTGCTGTGGCATTAAAGCACAATGGCTCTTGGTGCTGAGGCTCATTTAAGGCATAGAGGGAAGAATGTGTGATGAAGCAGAAGGGAAAGGTATCCGTTCCTCCAAGGGGCTAGGAGCTGATCCGAGAGTATTTGAGAATATTTCAGAGGGTATTTTCCTGAACGTTTTCTTTATTGTATTTGCCTTGTATAAATGAACTAAAAGGAAACAAAGCAAGTAGTGGAGGAAAATTGGCCTCCTAACTTCCCAGCTGCAATGACAAGTCTCCTTCTCCAGCTTTGGGCTATGTCTGGACAACTGTAGCTGGTCTGCAGATATATCCTCTGAATAGCACAAAAGGGTCTACCAAATTCCACTTTTTTCATTAAGAAAGAGATGACTTTGGAAATAGTTTTGTCAAGTTTTGTCTCTTTTCCTTTCTAATTTGTTTGTTCTTCTTGTCTTAGCTTAGCTACAAGCTATGGGTTGCATACTGATCCTGTAAATCATCTGTCATTAGAGTGTATCTCTGTAAAAGGCTGAAGTTCACAAACACTATTCTTATTCGTATTCTCTTGAAATACCAGGAACTGATTAAGCAACTGTAATCAAAAATCTTCATTAAAGATAACAAAAAACAGGAAAGAAAAAGCAATTTTGTGGAAAAAAATGTCATTCCAAAATCGTGGATTCAAGTTTCCTGGCAAACCTCAGGACTTCTTTGGCTTTGTTACAGGTAGCTGCCTTCACAGTCATCCTCTACTGATCTCGTTTGTGTTTTACAAAAATGCTTATGTATATATATTAAATACATAAATATATATTTTACCAAGTATGACAATAGTTCTCTTATCAGGTGCCAAAAAAAAAAAAAAAAAAAAAGAAAGGCAAATAGAAGTGCATTCTTAGCTACCTGGAAGGAAGTTCAGATGATACGAGGAAAGTTATGGCTATTTCTATAAGCCAGAAAACTAGGTCTTGGAATTTAAATGATTGTAAGCTGTGGTTTTGCAATTGTTTAGGCAACAACTTAAATCAATAATAAGTGCTCTCTGTGTTAATTTAAAAAAAAAATGGAAGGTAGTATAGATATATCTGGACTTAAGAAACCATCTGTTATTTAGTTTAATATGTGTGGTAATTACCTTTTGGGATGCCGTATAAACGTCCTGCAGTATTGTAATGGGTAACAGCATACATGGACTATGAGAAACATTATCCTTCAAGGAGAAAAATCAGAGCCATCAGGACATGCGATGGTGGGTGGCAAGAGACGTGAGACTGAGTGGTAGAAGAAATTGAGCTGATGAAAGTGGAGTTTTTCCAGGGTCAGACAAGTGCAGTCAACTTAAAGTGGTAGATAAAACAACTATGCACTAAAAGTTACATAAAAATTGGTTGTACCATTGTCACATGTGAATTTATTCTCATGGTTTACAGAAATGAAACTTCTAGGAAACGTGTTGTGTCAGGAAGCACATGGATACCTTCAGGTGAACTTCAGGCCATGGTTTTCAAGCTGTGATTGCAGATGCCTGTCAACTCACACAATATTTTTAAGCAGATTGAAAAAAGTTATTTAAAAGAATGTCTATTGCTAGTAGCATAAATGAGCTCTGCATAAAACTGTGCTTTTGCTGCAAAAATTGCAACAAATAAAAAATATAGGGAAAAGACGCATTAGAAATAGCAACAAGCCATCAAACAGTTCCATAAACATTCATGGTAAACATTTGGATTAGACTTTAAAATTATATTATCAGACTGTAAAATTATATGAGTGCTCTTTTAACTAAAATCATATGACACAGCTGAATAAAACCAGTGGAAGTATTACCCGAGTAAAAAAAGACACAGCATTTAAGTTTGCAGTTATCGCTAGCTTTCTAGCTGCGCAGCGTGTTGATGAAAAGGTAGAGCCCTCTACTGGCCAAAGCATTTTTCTGCTGCAAGTTCTTGAAAATATCCTCTCACTAGGAGACTTCTAATCACAAGGACTGGGAAAAACCTTTGGAAAGTTTTCCCAGAATAGATGTACTGGCTGCAAGTGTCGATGCTAAAATTTACTCAGGCATATGTTGCTTTCTGGGTCTAAATCTTTTAGGAAGGAGTGCAACTTAATTTAGATTTGTATGAAGCTATTCCAGTAAAAAAGACATAGACCTTATTAGAATAATAAGCATGTCTATGTAAATTCAGTCCTGTAGGAAACATTACATATAACTTGAATATTCTTTTTACTAAGATGTGGAAATATTTCTTGTTGACTTAAATAGGTCCCATAAATTCAATGAGATTTCAAAAAATTGTGATGATTAAAAATTTGTATTTCCCTTTGTACAGAATTCACATGAATTTGGTCCTCTGTATTTAATGTACTTAACTGCGATCTCCATGCAGATATAGAACTTGCAGAGATATTTGCTGTCTACACATATAAGGACAGAAGCTCTACCCAAGCTTGGCAGAGTTCAGATAAAAAGAGAGTGAGCTGGTGTATTCATAATTCTGCAATAGGGTAGTTGCTCCCATTGTGCCCCTCTGCCCCTCACTTTTACAAATGTGAAAGCTATAGTTGTATAGTTTTACATTAGCCCATTGCCTGAGTAGAATTACTAAGATAGATAATTACTCCTATGGACTGGTGCAATACTTGTTGCACCACTACGGACTTTTCATTTAAATCATACCAGCTAATCAGGAAGGATTCCTGTGATTTGGAGCTATTTTACTTAGGATTTGCAAAGACCAACTTTGCTGGGAGAGCCGAGGCCAGGACCATGGCAGACCGGGCAGGCTTTTGAGTTCATCCGCCCAAGTGCAAAGCACCACACAGCCCCTTTCTAATCAGTCGATTGCATATTCTCTCTTTCTGTACCAAATTGCAATGCCAGACGCATCTTTCAGGTGTTCACAACGGGAATTGAACAGTTTCCCCGAGGATGAAAAATTCTACCTTAAAACAAGACAGCATCCAGCCTAAGTGAAAATGTTCATGTTATCCTGCAGGGGGGAAAAAAAAAAAAAGGAATAGCTTAAAAAAAAGAAAAGAGGGGGAAGTGGAGAAGATTAATTATTGTAGCTCTACAGCTGAATTAATGCTTTGAGTTTGAGTGTGTGACTGATGAGTCCTCAGACAACAGGCTAATGTGTGGGATGGCCGAAGGCCAATGGATTAACAAAAGTCTACAGAGAACAGCCTCTTAGCACTGCACAAAGAAAGAAATGTGCAAACAGCTCTTAAGCATGCACAACTGGAACAGACCTTATGGTATTCTTAATGATTTAAGGTTGGATTTATCCTTAGCATATGGACAACATACCACTTAAAAGCAGTGCATGAAAACAACAGGATGTAGAACATGATATAGGCAAGGAACTATCAAATGGTTATGAAAAGTGAGCCGTATATTGGATTTATGCTCCTGGGGAGTGCAGTGCTGCTCTGGACTCTGATTAGTACCCAGTGCTCGGCTCATTCTCGGTCACAACACCAGACCAAGGCTGATTCTGTCATTTAGACGAGGCTGAGCAAGCACGATACCTGGGCAGGGGTGAGACTAGAGTAGAATAGCACTGGTGGTCAGTGACGGCCACCTCCAGGCCCACGTGTGGCTCCCAAGTGTGATGCCAGTGCTACACGGCAGCAGCTGGAGTCGGGAAGAAGCACCTCGTGCCTTAGGAAGAAATACAACCTTGAGAGTCTTGTGAATGGCTGAGAGCAGAGCAGACATTGTCCTAGAGCTCTGTCCTTTACGCCTCCCCAAAGATGTATTCATTTCTTCACAAGCTACTTACAACTATCCTTAACATATTAACTTGTTTTTTGTAGTTTCCTTTACTGCTTTAGGAGTCCTGCCATGCCTGGGCTTTTTGTCCTTCATATACCTTAATATATCTCACAATCAAGAAAGCCTTTTTTTCCCCCCTAATCAGAGTGCTTGAAAACACAAGAGTTTCACTCTAATGCAGTTTCCAGAATGGCCCATGGAGAACAGGCTAGTTCAGCAACTAGTCCTATGAAATGACAGCGAGAGACACACAGCACTTCCCTCAGACAAGCTGCTCTTTGGGCACTATGGGCTACTGTGGAGAAAATGTCATCAAAAACATTTGGCAAATCATTGGTCATTGATAAACACCACCACCATCCCTTTCCTGTGCCCACACTTTTGAAGATGAGGCGAAGCTTTGCACTTCTAATTGTTTTTCTTTCTTCCCCAAATGATCTTCAAAACTTTGCAAAGCCCTTTCTCTCCAAATTACTGCCAAATATTTGTCTCTAATTATTTGATCAGGTCTCAGCCAAAATGGCTTTCAAAACATTCACATACAGCTCCCATGCTATAGTGCAGCTATGCCCATACAAGTCAGCCCACAAATGATCCTGGACTGTCAAACTCAGCTGATGTAATTAAAACTCAGCTGATGTAATTAAGTGATCCTCAGCATGTTCTTGCCCTAAGCAAACCTGTCCTGAACAACTCCCTACGCCCTCAAATATTTATTTGTGTCATCTTGATCCAGGATATAACAGTCATTTCAACTTATTCCTCAGTTTCCCTTAGAAGAAATGGGATGATATTAAAAAATAGGCTGTTAATGGTAAAGTTTGACAGGTTACACTAAAGTGGTGGAAATAACAGACTTGCACAGAATAGAAATAACATAGGAGCGAGCCTTGAAGTTGAAAGGAAAATTTCTTCAGATCAAAATTACAATATTATGTAAGGTTTCTAAGAACTCATTTTCCATCACAAGAATCCACCAACCATCAGAAAACCAATATGAAAGCAAAAACATTGGAGATCGCAATTTACACTTATGAGCTTGGCTGGAGGGGCCACTAATGATAAACCCTTAGGCTTAGCCATGTACACAGGATGGAACAGTGCAGCTGAAGCAATCTGGTAGACATTAGCAGAAAAAGAAACAAAACCAGGAGTGCACAACAAAACCCTAAAAATACTCAACTGAAAGACAAGATATAGAAAAACAGCCTCTAAGTCCAACATTTTTCGGAGTGTTTATTTATAGAATTGTTTCAATTTGGCACACAGCTGGAAAATGCTAATACAATTTGCTGGGCTAACAGGAAAAATGTTGGAGTGTTACTGGTCCTTTGTGCAGAAAAGAAACATGAACTATAAATAAGGAAAAGTCAGGGTTGAAAGCATATTTATGTGCAAGAGTTGGGGGTGGAGGAGGGGGTAAGACATAGAAGGCAGGAATGCTCGATGATAATATTTCCAAGTCCTCTAGTAACATAGGCTGAAATAAGCCACAAGAGCCAAGTATAACATAACACCGATTGGTTGCACTATTGGCACAAGAACTTTATTTATTGTTGGCTCTTTGCTGTGCTTGCTTCTGCTCCCATGAAAGCAGTGGGAATTCCGCTACCGACTCCAACAAAACGAGGCCTTTTACATCAAGCAAACGGAGCCTCCTTCATAAGCAACACTCTGTACTCAGGTCAGAAATGGCAAATGTTCACAACATTGAAAGGCTGTTTTCTTCTTTTTAAGATAGTTTAAATTGTACTCACTGCTCCATCTTCATCTGTTCTGGATGCTCAGTATTATTATCCTATCAGTCACATAAAATGCAATATTGCATTTAATTTGTTGGAATCTACCCCATTTCTGGTAGGACCAGCACCTTAGACTTTGGCCCAAAACACTAACAGTTCTAGGATAAAGTAGACTGTGCAGCTTGCTCCCACGACGCTCTTTCTTGGATTGTTTCCACCTCCAAGCTCTCATTTTTCATGTCCACACAGCATTAAGGAATGAGCAAGGATCAGGAAGCAACATAAGACAATGAGGAAGAGTGACTACCAATTGCTGGCTCCAAGAAAAAGAAGCTGAGAGAGAAACTAGATAAACATTTCCGAATCTCTCAGAAAAGCTGAGGAAGCAACTGGGACACCATGAAGTATAGGACTTCAACATTCACTCAGGATGAACTGTGAATGGCAGTAACTGGTTGTGTGGTGGGAATGCAACCCATGAGGTGCCAGCTCCCTGTCATAGCAGCTGCCAGGCAGGACAGGTGATTCAGAAGTCAAGCAGCCTTTACAAGCCCTCAGAGCTAATGCAGTCTTGTCTTGGCAAGTTACATCAAAATGAACTGGACATGGAGCAGATTTGTCATTCATGGGCTGGTGTAAAACACAGCAGGCCCAGCTCGGTACTTTGCCACTTCCTTTTTGATTGCTCTGGGGGAAGTGGACTCTTTCGTACTGTTAAATCAGGAGAATTACAGTGCTATTGCATAACTCCAATGTATAACAGGATCCCAAAGATGTTGGGGAACCTGATGTTCTCAATTAATGAGGAAAATCTATCTATAAATAAGCAGAGATAAGCCCCAGTGATGAATCTTCACATTTCTGATCTCCAACCACTGACCAGTAGAAGCAAAACAAACTAGAAAGCCCTCTCTGATCTGAAGCAAATCCGAAAAACATGTCCTTGACGAGCTACAGTGAGCTACAGTGACTGCAAGGTCTACATGAACAAAGTAAAAGCAAATATACGGAACAACATGACATCTCAGCTTCACTTATACAGTGAAATTCAGCATCCAAGCTCTCTCTGCAACTATTTTCAATATTTTTATGTGCTCTCTCTGTGAAAACAAACTGTGCTTATTTAATTCATTTGTAAAAGTCTAGTAAATATGTTGAACTAGAAATCAATTAAGCGCAATTTTCAACCCTTTTATTTCCATGTCAATTTATTTAGAAAAACATTCATTTAAGGAATGCAAGTTAGGACTCTTGGTACAGTATTAGGTATCATCTAAGCTACCATTCATTCTTTTTAGCTGAATGATTAAAAAAATACATACAGCTTTAAAATAATTTCACTTGCAATTATCTTGATCATAATACCCAAACAACAAACAACTAAAAACAATGCTAAAACAACACATTCTCATACTTTCCTTGTTTGGTGCTTGAATGGTACAGTTGAAAGATCTTAATTTCTTTAGAGAAGACAAACTTTTGTAGGACTCACCTGTGCTATGGTTTTAAGTAGCATCCCTAAAAACGGTTTGATGGTTTTATGTGGAAGAGGCTACAGCGTGAAGAATGTTACAGCCCTGCAGTGAGATGTGGTGGCACAATTTCCTACCACTCTGTGCACAAATTTCAGTCACATCCACAGAGATGAAACCATTGAGCCAAGCTGGGACAGTAAAGTGTTTTAAAACGATGTAAACATGGTCAAAGAAACAGCATAGACGGAGTGCTAGTATTATACATGCAAATATTCAGGAGCAAGGACACATACGCACTAAACAAGCACTTTTAAATACTTCCTGGCCTGTGCAAAAGTTGCAATTATTGTAAAACAACAACATCAGCAGCTGATATTCACCAGCAGTCTGACAATACTCCTATGCACATTGCTCTGCTTCAGGCTAGGCTGGGAGACTCCAAGCATCCCCCTGGATCTCAGGTGCGGGGAAGCTGCGTGTGCCCAGGCGGTGCAGGGGTGACCATCCCGGCACCTCTTTCCTCCTAGCAGGAATGAGCACAGTCCAGTAAGGGTGCGAAACTGGAAGGTACCGAGCACTAGGATCCAGTGCAATAAAGCACTTCAGGATATTTGGTTTTGTGTCTTTATCTTCTTGGGGAGAGATTAATTATTAATTAAAAACAGCAAATAATGCTGTTAACTGCTGTATACCTTCAGCTAAGCTGCAAGTATCAATAATCTTAACCTATCATATACCTCAAGTATCATAATCTTAACCTATTCTCCATTTCTCATGTGAAACAAGGTCTGCCCATAGCTTTTGCAATGAATCACACCCAAAATAAAAGCATTCCCACTTCCACGAGAAAAGCTTACATCCTCCTGCAACCCGAATGCAAAACAAACACCTCCCCAAAAGCCTTTTCTTATTGTCTATTTGAACACTGGGTGTTCACTGTTAGCGAAATATTCAGGTTTTTATAATAGCCTACTAGAGCTATTTCTCATAGCTAAATTTAACCCATATTGCTTAACCAATAAACAGAAGAGCTGTCTTTTTATTGGGTTTTAAGCCACTTAAAGCAGCCTGAAGGAAAAAAGCTGCAATCTTCCTGCAAAATATTACTGAAGTCTTGATGAATATCCAGGTATTTGTTCTTCATTGAAATCTGGAAGCTCAACAAGTTTCCAAAATAAACGAGTCCCTTTTTAGTAAGGGCTTTTCATTTATTTGTTGTAGCATACAGCAGTTTATTATATTTTTAATAAAATGGAAGTTGCTTTATTTGTGTATTATCAACACATGTAAGAGCTATTCTTGAACAGCAGCAAGTGGTAATTTGGAGGGGAAAAAAAAAAGGTATCAGGAAAAAAAACCCTACCCGTACCAAAAGCCTAGTAGAACTAAGCTGCAGTCTACTTTGCCCATAGGTTTACAAAACAAAAGTAACTGAAAGTTTATACCTGTAGTTATGTAACATCTGAGGAGGTCCCTCAGAGCAGTGAGCACTTGCTGTAAGTTAACAGCTTTAAAAGAGGTAGGACAGGCACCACTGTTGATGCAGTGCCCTCCTCCTACTCATAACAGCAATAGATGAAAAAGACATGCAGTAATTCAAATATTTACCAAGGGAACATGAATTTGCTTTAAACAGTCTTTGCTTATACTAAGTAAACTATAAATAGAAAATGTGTCATTTGATATCAAAGGGCTTCTGTTCTGTGTACACAGGACTCAGTTCTGCAACACTTTACTGAACAACGCTGTCACCCTGTTGTACTTCAGATGCCACCTACTCTTCAAAATTGCTTAAACTAAATTTAAAGATACGGGAAAACGGCTTCATGCACTGGGCTAGTTTCCGTAAATCAAGCAACCACCAACTGCTCAGGATGACTTGAGAGTTTTCTGCAGAAATGAATGCACCTTAAGATAGGAGACCCCAGTCACTCGAGTTCTAGAAAAACTGCTAGTTTCTATCTCATGTTGTAAATAAAACCAATCAACCAACTCACTATTCCCACCAAATTCACTCTGTATGACTTTGCTCAATGATAAGAAAATAGCTACTGAAACGAGGGGCTGCTTCTACAGGTATAGACACCAAATGATGAACAAGTCCTACGTTAGAGAAAAATCTGGCATGCACCTTCAACACTGTACACAGAAATCAAAGACTAGAATTAATTGTTAAAAACTATACAAGGGAACAGTACCTTCTTTTAAAAAGGCATATGGAAATAATTACACTGATTAATAAAACACATTATTCACAACTTGTCTGAACTAAACTGGTTTACATCTTCAGGAAAACGCCAAAATAGTACAGAACATGTCTTTTTTAATTTTTCTCTTAAAAAGCAGAAAGTGTCTCTCTGTAAAGATAAACTGTTGCTATATCTAAAGTTGTGTCGATTTTCTTGTGCTTTCTGTTCAGGGGGTATGGAACACAGGGTCATATTTCCTGCTAAATTGTTTACAGTAATCAAATGCTTATATAAAACATTCTTTTTCTCTCTACCTAATTCATTATGGAGCTTCTAAAATTACTGTAACAAGGTGTAAAAGGTTCAAAGAAATGCCTGTGAGAATCACTTTGGTTATTTTATGAACCAATTTGGATTTTCCTTTCAGTTCACTTAAATTCCCAAAATTCCCAAATATATACTGTATCTTGAGTATAAGAACTGCAAGAAAACAGTCTAAAAATATAAGACATAGAAACTGAGGTGGGAGGAGATCAGCCACCTTTCTACTTCCATTTTTTCTCTATTTTTTTTTAAATACCACCACTCAAGCAACCCAATGTACTCTACAGTCCCCAAGCCCACACCAAATTGCTTTGCTTTGCTGTGCATCTTTCCCTGTGGGTTTTCACACCGGCTGCTTCAGACAGAGCATCTGGAGACTACGAAAGCATTCCTTGTACTCTTCCACCAGCTGAGTTTATTTGTGTGATGTTTTCTCCAGATTTGGAAGTTTTTCAATCAGTGCTTTATGGTTCATGTTGATACTGGCTATGAGTCCTCCCTCGTTGCCATCTGAGCCAGTGTAACTGATTTCTTCCCCAGCCAGGGTAGTCATATGGCCACCCAGTGCTCTCAGCACAGCATTTCCAGCACATATGTCCCACTTCTTAATGTAAGTGACATGAATATACACATCAGCTTTTTCTTGATTCTCTTCAGGCACATCAAGGAGAGCCAATACTTTGTAACCTACACACACAAAAAAAAAAACCAAAAAAAAGGGGACATAGGTAATATGAATTATTAAAACATCAAGCTTCGCAATTCATCACAAAAGATAAATCTAGTCAGTGTTAATAGTATGTACATGGAAGAGTTAGGAAAATTATGTTCTAAACTATATCATGCTAGCTCACTACAATGGAGACACCAATAAGCAAAAATTTTTTTTTCCTAAACCAGTATTGAAATTTAGGGTATTTTGGACATGTTATTTTTCAGACAGCCTTTACTAATGTGTTACATAGATATACCTAGAGACATCCTAAAAGAACAAGGCCATTAACTAAAATACTATTTTGCTCTTAGGCTCACTCTATCATCCACTGTGCAGTTCACAAGTCACTGTTCGTAGTCAGCATTCCTTATTTTATAGAAATTTTTCAATTGTTCAACCAACATCTTCATTTTACTAAATCTTCCTCCTTTTCTTTTTCTTGCTATACAGAGCTAAATCCAGGAAACAACTAGTATAATTAATTACAATTTTATCTCCTCTGCCAGTGAATCTAAATAAATTTTCTTGTGATAGTAGAGGAAAAACAGAGCTTCCTTTAGAAAGTTGTGTCAAAAAGGCCATAACAGAGCTATTCACCTATGCATGATCTTATAGACTAAGCTTTCTAACAGGAAGCTCTGCTTTCATATTAAAGATATGGAAAGATAGACTTTTGTAAAATTCACATTTTCCATGGATTTTGCTATGCAGTTACTGCTTCACATTGGTGCCTTGCATATTTGCATTCTGGCAACAGCATGTGCAAAGATATTGTTTAAGTTTAAAAACAAACAAAATCCATACTACTGGTTAATTAAGAGACAACAGATTCCTTATGTGACTCAATACTTGGCCAATGTTCCTTTTCCCTTCACAAACACATCAGTGCCTTGGGTGAAGGCCCATTAGCACACTTATATTGGAAACAATATAAGCGATAGGATGCTTAAGGAACCAACCTGCTCCACCAGCAGCGATGATCACAGTTTTGTTTCCAAATGTCTGCCTTGCAACCTGCTCGACTTTTCCTGCATGAGAACGGGATACAATAATCCTTGGGGTTTTCTCATTGTAGGACGAACGAGCTTTTATATTGGATCCGCCATCCACCATTGCCCAGGCTACAAGAGAAACAAGTTCTGGTAAGCTTCATAAAAGGCAATCTCTGTTACTAAGGATAAAGCTAAAATGTACATATCCCATAAAAATTACAGTGACACCTCTGAATTTATTTCCCTCCCTGCTGCTAGATATAATAATGAAAGTTGAGATGGTGAGAGGAAGCTCATCCGTGGAAGAGAAAGAAGAAACAGGGGCCCATGCAAACACCCATTTTTGTGCGTTATTCCACATCTGGCTATTCCCATGTAAGAATTAAAACAAAACAAAACTAATTAACTAACCACACAGTAAGAGGAGAAAACCTCAAGTATTAATATTTAGAATATGCAACTGGAAATAAATAAATAACAGAGTGGCTTTGAACTCAAAAGATATGCAGTACTTCCCTAAACAACTTTGCTTTAAAAACAAAATAACCCCACTTTACTTCAAAGCAGGTAGCAAAAAAGTTATTTGAAGCTATTTTGTCCAGAAAGACTGTAATAGCAAGGAAAGGTATGAAAACAATTTACAATGTGTGTTTTGGAGTACTGGATTTAGAAAATGCAACTTTCCTCTTGTTTTATTATGAGGTTCAATGCTTAACGTGGTAGGCAGCATCCTCCAACCATTAATCTGACACTTACTTCGCAGCCTAACCAGCAATTTCATCTCACTAGAGGGCCAGACTGTACAGCAACAGACTGTCCTTCCTGCTTTGTGGGGTATTATCAGGAACCATCTGTCAACAATGTATCGGGATTTCCAGCTTGGGAAATGAATATTCTTCATGTGGAATGACAGATTCCTTGTATCACATTTGATACCTTGTCTGGTGATGTCAGATTACAACCTTCTAAAAAAATTTCTTCAGATATAAGACGATACTTAGAACACGTTTCAAAAAGGTTAATATTTAAAGAATATCAAAATACAGCACATATTAAAAAGACTGGGATTTATAAGACATCATTTAAAGAAAGCAAAATATTTAGCATAAAATGGTAAATGCTCAGTAGGCAAAACCAAAAACTTAAAGTCAACAAAAAATACATTTAATTAAATATTCCTAGATCTTTTATCAGAGCTAACTCACAACTGTAGAGGTCAGTATAGCCTAAAGGAAAAACATGAGAATAAAAACTCTAGTTTCAACTGTGTAAGATGTGAATACCAAAATGACTGGGAATCATTCATAAGTGCTGTATATACACTGCCAAACTAACAGCCATCCTCACTGACGCATCGTTGCTATCATAGAATTAATCAGGTCGGGCTCATGAGCTTTAAAGCATGTCAGGCAGTCAGCAAGCCCGCATGTAACAGTCTTTCCAGAAACGTATACAATTGTTATTAAGATCTTTATCACAGAATCACAGAATGGCTGAGGTTGGAAGGGACCTCTAGAGATCATCTAGTCCAACCTTCCCGCTCCAGCAGGGACACCCAGAGCCCGGAGCACAGGGCGGCATCCAGGCAGGTTTGGAGACCTCCAGAGAGGGAGACTCCACAGCCTCCCTGGGCAGCCTGTTCCACTGCTCTGTCACCCTTACAGTAAAGAAGCTCCTCCTCACATGGAGATGGAGCTGTCTGTGTTCCAACTTATACCCATTTTCTTTATCTATGTTATTCACACTGAACAAACACCAGCTCTTGGGCAAAATTTCACAGACCCAAATATTTCTACTGAACGAGCTGGATG
>JAUBOD010000825.1:100679-116980 GCA_032353885.1 Nothura maculosa | reverse complement strand
TAATTGAACAAAATAATGCCAGCTGAAAATAGGTAGCTGAAATAATTTGCTGAGACAGTGTTTCAGCACTGGAGTGGAGTCTGTGCAGTTCAGATTACTAGAGCTAGGAAAGGGGGATCTAAAAGATAAGTATAGTAACAGGCTCCCTACTTTATTTATTGCCCATTATCCAACCACCTTCTCACGCAGGTGTTCAGAGCTTTCTTCCTTTAGCTCCTCAGAAACATATAGGCAGTATTGGTTCACAATATAAAGAATTACCTGTTATCCTCCTTTGAAGCAAAGACAAAAATGATTATGCCCTGGATGTATTTTCCACGTCAGTATTTATTCAAGCCAAAGGAATGTTGATACTGCAGCTTTTGAAAGAGCTGAAACATCGTTTCTCTACCACGTCATCGAGAAAGCTGATATATAAGGTACTTTATCTACATTGGCCCCACTCCTTACCATGTAATTGTTTCCATAACTCGGGTACCTGGCAGGTTTTGCTGTGGCCCAAGTGCGTCCAGATGTTTCAGGGGAGGCACACCCAGCTGATGCAGGGCTTTGAACTTTGCACACGTATGAAACCTTGAAATATTATCTGTTCTGTGCGATTTCAGAGCATGTGGGAATGTTCTTTCGATCAGGATTGAATGTAAACATTTGTTTGTACGTTGAAGTACTTCGCTAACCAGACTCAGTGGTTAGAGAAAATTGAAATACTGAACTGCATGTGACAAGGAGGGGAAAACACTGTTAATTATTTGCTGGGTAGCAGGAAATTGAAGCCTGGCCTTTTTTAATAAGAACTAATTTATCTCATGTTTCAGATTTGCTCCTCATTTTACCTTAGTTTACGAGAAGGGAAAGATCCTTTCTCTTCGCATGCTAATTAATTTAACTTTATTTGCATTTAATAAACAGCAGATCCTATTAAATTAATGATTCCAGATTAATGGAAATTAAAAATGAAACGTGCTTTTTTCCTGTTGCAGACTGTTAAAAAAACAGTAAGCATCTGTCACTGTAGTAAACAAAAATAATTGTTTCAATTGCATACATTTGTACTGTAACAATTGCAGAGTGGATAAACCCTATACTCTAACAATTGAAACACTAGCCTTATTTTGAATGTTTTATGCAAATATAGTATTTTTCCTAATATGGCTTGAAATATGACTTGTTCAGTAGTAGGTTTCTAAATGAAAATATAAAGATTTGTTCCTTGGTAACATTCTTAAGAGCACAATGAGGTAAAGTTGTCCAGATCCTAGCTGCTCCAATTAAAGAAATTGTTCATTGATTTTAAATAGGGAATGACAGGACACTGCACAGGAGCAGTGCAGGATCCCGGCCTCTTCCCTGAGCAGATGGGGAACACGCGCCACATTAGACTGCTAATGAAGAGAACTGAGAAGGTTATTGACGTGGTACCAGCTAGAGGTGAAATGATTTATGCAAGGGATTTTTCTGCTTGTACAGGAGCAAAACAGCATCATTTCCTAATACTTTTGAAAATATAGCTGCATGATAAGCTGTGCCTTTCTGTGCCCTTCTACCCTGTGGAAAAAAAAAAAACCTGCAAAAAGAAAAACCCAGCAGAAACCTATACATAGGAACATATAATACTTGAGTTAGGGCTGTATTACAAAGAAAAGGTCCAAAAAAATCCAGACTCAGAAAATAAAATACGAGAGCATAAATCTAGTGATTATAACTGCACTAAATTTATAATCTCTAAATCTTTTTTTTTTTTTAGAAATTAAAGTTTTACTGAATAAGAGTTCCCGTAAAGAGCACTCAATATATAGTGCCTTCAGTACAGTATTATGTTCATCAGTGTCTGAATTGAAGTCCATTGAAGTCTATGGACAACTTCATTAGGAGTTGCTTGGTTCACTAGGAGACAGTTCTTAAATTGGTTTTGGTTGGTTAGGAAATGTACTAAATTCCACTTATATAGTAAATGGAATATACACTTAGATAATAATATAATTAAATAATAATCCACTTAATGTCAGTGCTCATGGTAGTATATTGGCGCCAGTCTGGATTTCATGCTCTAATATTCTTATTTGTAAAGGTAGAAATATCCATGATGAAATGTTAACGCTTTTGCTTGTCTTTGACCAATGAAGAGTGAGTGTGTGATACTGTACAGCCTCTGTCTTTCACTGGATACTGATTTCAGGGAAGAGCAAATGGAACTTTTGGATCTTAAGACATCCTGAGATAATCTTTGTTCAACTTTATAATGTCCTTTGTGCCACCTGTGTGACGATGATCATAAACAATAAAATTCAGAGGCAGATGTAGGATTAATTTGTTTAGAAATGCATTATTTTCAGTATTTCCCATACTTAAAACACTGTTAATTGAGTATATAGGTCCTTAAGACCAGCAATTCTTACTGCTTTCCTAGTATGTCACCTTACTTGAAGCCAATTATGTCTTCAGAATAATCTTTTAATGATATAAATAATAGTATTTTAATGCAAAGGATACTATATTAGTGAAATATAACTAATGATGGAATTTCTCGTGATGACCAAATTAAATTATCCTTCCTTCACTCTTTTCTATTTATTAGTCTCTGCACCATCTCCTCCTAAGGAACCATACTAATGCCATCTTTCACAAGATCTATGATTGAATACGTTCAGCCAGAGGCTCTAATGTACTTAGCGCAGGCTTTAGTGGTGATAGAACTCAACTACAGGTTCTTCTGGCACAACAAATTAATCGTTAATTTTCCTTTCTCAGTTTGCTACCTTCTTCTAAAGAGAAATTGCACAGAAGACTATTTCAGTGCCTCCAGATAGGCCACCTGCTCTTCTCATGACAGCAGTAAGCAAAACAAGATGAACCAAGTCGTGTTGTTCTCCTACAGCAGCTGTTTGTGACAAGTACCTTCTAGGAGTCCTTAAAAAAAGTATCAAAATAAACTTCCAGGAAACATTACAAATATTTTTTAAGTTAGTTGTTGTTAAGGAACAATTCTGACTTGGGCCACAATAACCAGTAACGTCACCGGTCCTTCAAGTCATAGGACACCTCTGTTGCTCAGAGTAGGACACATTTACCAATCGATTTTGGCTTGTGAAGCTCTTGAGGTGTTCTCAAGAGCACCTCTTCCTACCTCGGCCAGAGGGTTCCCAGAGAAACTAGAAATATTTGTCACTGCTTTGTGGTGGGTGCTTTGTTTTTTCTGCGGTGTCAAGAGGCCAGCCTAACTTTCAATAAGTCTAAATTCACTAGGGCACTATCAGTCACTATCCTATATAATAGCTCATGTGCAAAGGATACAATTTTACATTCACTGCTGTCAAGCAAAAGGACTCTTGTTGCTCACGTTTTGAAGATAACTACATCATAACTACCTGGGTGGCTCCCTATCAAACTCTACCATATGGTGTAGGGACACTGTAAATCTCTGTAAATGTGCAGTCCTCTAACACTACTGTGCACATTTACAAGGTGAGAAAGCAATAGCGTATTCAGTGCCTGTAATATTTCTCTCTTCTGCACTGCAAACAATTCATTTTAAATTGAATTCCTATAAGAAAGCAAACAAAGTTATGGTTATTCTCGCCCACACAGTTTTACCAGTACTTCTGACTATATTATTGTAAGCCTCTATTTTTTACTGGTTTGGTTTACTAGCTTAGCAGTAATTCCTGGTCTGCTACAGCCATAATTCTGAGCCAATTGCCTTCTTAGAGCAGTACTAAAGCTTTAGCACTTTGCTATTTTTGCGAACAGACTTTAGCAGCACACATCTGGGCTCAGTCGAGAAACCCGAGCTGTGGATCCCTGTGGATCTGGGGGCCCTCATGGGTCCTGGGGATCCAGATGGCAGCAATACTTGAGGCAGCCCAGGCCACCTAGCACTTTAGGAGTAGTCCTGCCACCACCCTCAAAGCCTTCCTATTCAAAAGGAGAAAGAAAACCTGTGGGAAATCCCAGGTTAGAGCTAAAGCCTGTGCTGCGTTTTAGTCAGAAGCACACAGAAAATATTTATTAGAGTGTTTTGCCGAATAGCCAGGTAAGTTGGATTTCTGTAACAAGCCATAAGCTTCCCCTCCGGTCCCCTTGCTGCCCTCATCTATTTCATCCTCCTCCTTACCGGCTCAAAATGAACCCTTGGCTGCACACAGAAATTGGCCTGATGGCCCACTACGCGCTCCAAGTTACCATGAAGGAGAGCTGCAAATATCCATGCCCAGAAATTAAAAGAAATCTTAGCAGAAATGACTTATTTTTAAATTGTTTGGCCTTCACAAGTTGCATGGGCTGCTGATCATGTGTGAGAGCTCAGCAGCTCAGGAGCGCAACACACACATGTGTTCATTGCTTTTCATTCTTCGGTCTGGACAAAAAAGATGTGTGAGCTGAAAAGTGCTGCCAAACCAGGTGTCACGGGATAACAGGAGTGCAACAGGACAATCTTTTCATGCTACCCTGATAAGTTATTTGACATATATTAGATTAAGACTAACCCATGGCTCATGGAGATGCACTCATCCTGCCTCAGGAAGAAGAGCCTTTCCTGTGCACCTTTTAAAAAGCAATGAGCTGCCACTGTAAATATGGGTTGGCTTGAAAGTTACCTCAGATGATGGGGCTGGCTTCCAGGTTTTCTTGCAAAAGCCACTGTGGAAAGCAGGAAAAGCAGTGACTATAGCAACATAGAACCATTTTTTTTTCTTACTTTTTCTCTCAGTTACTTCGGTTTCTTTTAAACAGCATGTGTAGTTACCTTTCATAACCACACGGGTGTCATTTCTGTGCGCTCGGTTTTGTCCTTTTCTTGATCTCTACTGAATTGTTTGACACTGTTAATCAAATGCAGTATTTAAAAGGGAGTCATTGATGGCAATTTTGGTTCACTCCCCTGAGAAACATGAATGAAAGGGACACAGGGACTCAGGATCTCTGTGGGTTTGTCCAGGTCTGTCACTCCCCTGTCATGTATGAAACGGTTCCTTTAGAAGAAGACCTCTCAACGGGATGGTTCTGCATCCAAGTGAGATTGCTGCATGGAGAAGAACCTTGAGAGACACGGGACATTGTGTCCCACCTCTGAGAGGGAAGGGTAACACATATTCGGGAGTGCTCTCGGTGTGGATTAAAGTGAAATAGCACTTAAGGTCTGTGCATAAGCATCAAGTTTGATTGATTCCAGAATGAAATAAAAATATGGGGAAAAGAAATCTTAAAATGCCAAATTGAAACATTTAACCTGTTTTGAAGGTCTGTTTCACCTCTTGGGAAGCCAAGACAGGCTGATGAGTTCAAAATAAAACTGTGACAAATCAGCCTTTACATACATTTTTCATCATGAATAAAGTGTTCTGTGGAAAATTTGAGTCAGCTGGAGTTCAGTGATGCATTTTCTGTTATCCTTCAGTTATGTCCTCTTTCCAATGTTATCTCTTCGAGACAGAACCTCTGATAGAGGGTTATATATCTACAGAAAGAATTCCAGCCTAATGGCATTAGAAATACCTGCTTTCTTCAGAGCATAACTTCTTTACTTTATGTTTGTTTTAACTTCCTAAATTGCTCTGGTTCCAAATGTGATGTTGCTGAATATCTCCCCACTTCCAGCTACCCCTGTGTGATATGCAGGTCATCCTCCCACCCATGTCATTGCATTAATTATATTGTATCCTTAAAACACTTATCGTAAGGGCCTAGCAACTATTTATGCTAGCAGGGGAAGCAAGAATCTGACAGATGCATCAAAAATAAAAAACATGAATAATTACTACATTTGTGGGCTTAGTGAAAAGATATTAAATATATAGTAAATGCTGTATAGCATAAATAGTATGAAAAAAAATCTGCTTACTCTAGTAACACTTCCTTTTTCTTATATGTTAATTTGCAGATTTACTTCCACGTCTTGTTTGTCTGCATACTCTGATCCTGCACACTTCCTTCGTCCATCTGGAGGTGGAATGCCTGAGATCCCATTATCTCTCACTTTCTGTAGTCATTTACAATGAAGATTTATATCTGTGAGCTTTGCTCAGTTTATAAGGGAACAAACGTGGTAGACGGGTGAATTACATGTTACATCTGTTCTCCAGATGTCTTGTGATTCTTGTTCCCTTGTTGGAGAGACTAGGAGTCAGATCGGATAAAGACATCCATGGCTTTGCTTGTACTGCCCGTGGATAAAAAAATTAACCTGTCATACATTAAGTTCCCTGCCCAATTTTTGCATCAAGAGTGTCTACACATTGAGGGCCCCTCATGTTGTGTCAGTGATAGGCTACACATATAGGGTGGTAGTCATACATATCTGGATCCTTGAATAAGCTGTTCACAATACAGTACAGATAATAAGCTGCTTAGGTCTTGATAGCTTCTGGCTTAACCTCTGCCACCACATCCTATCTACTGGACCAGGCCAAGAATGTGCACGCTCACAGCATGCACAGAAAAGCCCAAGCACACACAATGTTAATGCTCCATCTCTATCTTCCTGTTCTTTCATTGGAGAAAACATCTGCAGTGAGAGAGAGACAGGTGAAAAAAAACATACCTCTGAGTGCCTCAGGATGATCTCTATTTTGTGTAAAACTTGCTTTGTTTTGCATATATTATTACATATTCATTAGAGCAGATAGTGGAACATGACTTTCCCACTTTCACCCAGGAGAAGTCACCCTCAGCTCATTTCTCTCTCAGGGGATAATTAATATTTAATCCAGGGTATCCAAGAGGAAGAGTTCCAAAGAGAAACCTGCTTCTACACTGTCTGTGCTGATGACGAGGTCACTTGCCTTGAGACATAATCCAAGTTCATGTCACACAGACTGGGATTTCAGTGGATGAGCATGAGTGGATTGGAAGAAGAGCAAAGCAGCTTTAGGAGATAATATATTAATAAGTGAGTTTCAGAGGTCTTGCCAAGGTGGATTTTGATTAGCTCAAGCCATTTCTTATTAGCTAGTGATTGATAACTCTTCAGGAAAAAAGAAAAAAAAAAGAAAAGAAAAAAAAGAAAGGAAAATAAATTGAAAAGCAGTAGTATTGGGGAAAAGAAAGGATTTGTATTTGGAATAACATATCTTTTGCTCTACCTTTGAAGTTTGTGTGACATCTTTGGTTATCTCAGAACTGAAAGTTTAGAAAAATCGATGTATTGGAAATAGAAGATAAAAGAATTTTCTTTCCCAAGAATCCCTTAGTGAAAAATATATTTCAAACAGTAAGAAATAATTGATCAAAATCAATGTATCTGATATTTAATAAATATTTTCTCAAAAAGCAATTTATCTGACATTTAATTAAATGTAAAAACTCACTTGATTCAGTCTGGGAAGGTCCGTTATCCCAAGCGAAACAGAACATGCAGCTAGTGGATGCGGAAGACTTTGAAAAAGATATTAATTAGTTCAAGTTAATCAGATTGTTAATTTGATTCTTGTCATGAAAATTATAAATGAGCAATTTTTGAAAGGAAACAAGTGTTGTGGTGGCCAAGGTTATCTGCCAGCCCATATGTTATATAACATTCTAGGGAAGGGAAAAAAGATCAGATTTACTGTGAAAAGCATAGAATGATTATCCTGAATACACATACTAATTCTTCTTAATTCCAATTGAAGCATCTGAAATTATCCTAGAGTGAATCAGCCAGTTTCTCAGCATCACAGAAGCAAAGGTAAGAGGAGAAAAATACTACAAATGATCCAGTCATGCCACACTGAACAACATCTACTCCCCAGAGTTAACAGTGCTATTCCACAAGTAGTTTGGGGAGTTTTGCATCACATTACAAAAAGTGGGATTTTTTCTCTTGCTAAAGAATTCAGCAAGAATTTGATGCTGAATTTTTCTTTTGCTCAAGAATTCAGCATTTCCTAATGATTAGTTTAGACCATCTTGCTTCCGGTTTGCTTTTTGCCTACTGTTCAGGCTACATATGAGTGCTCAGGGAAGAGGAGGAACAGGACAAGCATACATGACTTTTCTAATTATATCATTCCAGGGTCTGAACAAGAGATTTTCTAATCATTCTGTGATTTTTCTCTTTGGAATGTGGCAGTAAATTTCTCTTCAACTTTTGTGTCCAGCCTCTCCCTCAGCTTATGTAAGCTTCTTGTCTCCACATCCTCCATCAAGGAGCCCCATAGGTTTTGATATCTATTAAGGTATAGTTCAATACCTATATTTTTATTGTTCAGAACCTGGCTTTCATTAGATTCGTTTGATGTCCATAATTGTTGTACTTGTCCTCTGCATTCCTGTTGTAACTTCTGTTGTTACAAAAATGGCTTAGACCTCCTGCATAAATGGAGAGGTCTAGCCCATTTGTTGTATTTTCCTTTGTTTCAGTAGGGAATTAATTCCATCAGAATAGTTCTTTCATTCAGACTAAGGGCTATTCTGGAATAGTATGTCATTTTTCGCCATCAGACTTGACCCGATTTCTTCCAAGCTTCATTTGCTGGAAGAAAAAGGGGCATGCTACATAATTCATTAGATACTAGGAGTGCATTAAAAATGTATTTGACAAGAACTAATCCCACCAGGAAATCAAATAACAGCTTATTTCCTTGAAGCAGTCTTGATGGAAGATACCAGTATTTAAACATTTCGGACTTTCTTTATGTTAACTGGAGTGGGCGGGGTGGGGGGCGGTGTGGAATCATGCTGCAAATGTTAAAAACAAAACAAACAAAAAAAAATCCACAACACTGAGAGGTCAGCTGAACAGTAGAAACTTAATAAAGCTGCAAAAAAACAGAACTCAAAACCAAAATACACGTGATCAATCAAGCACAAGTCTGAAGGAAAGCTACTTTGTTAAATTATTCTTGAGCCCAGAAGATCCTGCTCAAACCTTTACTACCTCAATTAGATGCAGGTAAATGGCACCTCTGTGTGAATCTATGCTTGCTCTGCTGCAGAAAGCAACCTTAAGAGAGATTTGTGATGTGCCCCTAGTGCTTATGGTTCAAGAGTGAGCTTTTTAAGGACAGAGGATCTCGTTTGAATTTCCACAATGATGCAACATTGCCTCATGTCAAGATGTTTATGGCAATTCACTGTACACTTTGAACAATACTGTCAAGAGATCCATAGAAACCACTAGAAACCACTCTAACATGAGCCACACATGTACTATTGATTACCTGGCTCTTTAGATCTTTTCTCTTTAACTCCTAGCACTTGACAAGGAACATGCTGCCTCATAATATCTGGAGTGCAGTTGCATGGAAAAATTCAGAGGTTTTTGTTATTGTTTCTTTTTTTTTTCTCTCAGGAAAAGCCAATATGGAGGAAATCAAAACATTCTGTAGAGTCTTGTCAGTTTGTGGGAGAAGTCAGCAGAAATGAGGCAATTTTTGGATGGAAATTTATTTTGCTTTCTTTCCTATCTGAAGTGTTCCCCTCCAACCTGTCAAAGGATTGTGACAGAGCCTAGAGCCTGGAAACCTGAGCCAAGGGTCTCAAGTTCAGTCTCAAGGGTCTCAAGTCACCTTCAGATCAAGTGTGAAATATATTTGGGATATTTTCGGTGCATTTTGGAAATGTTCATGGCAGGAATTTTAGATATATTGAGTTTTTGGTTTTTTTTTTTTTGAGGTGGGAATGTTTTATTTGGGAGAGATGGCAACAGAAGAAGTTCAAGAGGAATAGGGAAAAGGTTCTAATAGCCTGACAATTTGAAATTCTTAATGGATAAGTGATTTCCTTCCTATCCTAAGAGCACCTCCTGTGCAGTTGGATCCTGTGTAGGAACAATCATCCCTGAGCAGATCAATGGCCTAAGGAAACATGCATTTTCTAAACCTGAACCAGTCTTTTAATTAGAAGTCACTTCCTTTTTCATTCCCTCCATATGTCTCATCAGTGTTTCTAACATTTCATCAATAATTCCTTTCCCGTCACTCTGAAAATTGGATGCTTTTCCCAAAAGTTCTTTTTCCAATTAGGCAACAAAATGTAGTGACTATAGCTTTACACTAACCTAATGACAACAGTGGTAGCTGCTGTGTGTTGCAAAATGATGCAGCTTGCTTGCACTGAAGACAGCCTGTCATTACTAGTCATGATTAAGATGGGAAAACAAGTACAAGGATTCAAATTTCTCAGTATGAATAACATTTGGGGATTTTGTTGTTTGAAAGTATTTATTAAATGGATCGTACTAATGGATCCTTTTTTTTTTTAAGGAATGCATCAAATGTTGTGCCGTTGTTCTTCCTTAAGCAATTTTACCAGGATTAGATTTCCGTGGAAATTTGACAGAAACTCATTCACTTCGAAGCAGTTTCTCACTACTGATGCCAATTATTCAATGTAAGGTAATGGAGCTAAAGGTCTTTCTTTTTAAGAGGCATGTTGTATCTGATTAAAAGTTCTGTTTTCCTTCCAGGGAGATGTCACATTTCATTTACAAACTTTTTATGTGGATGATATAAAAGAATCAGTAAAAGTGAAGAAATATTATTTAAGGGAATTTTATTTTTTGGTAATGGGATCTGTTTTCATTTCACTGTCTTTATCAAGTTTGTGTATCCTGTTCTGAAACTGCATCCCTGTGTCTTTTTAACTGTACTTATTACTGTATAACTGAAGTCAACCAAGGATGAGACATTTATTCTAGATTAGAAAAAAAGTGATATCTCTAGATCCACAGTATGATCTTTGGTATTATGCAAAGAACGCCAAGAAGATGCTGATTTAGCCTTATTTTATAATCAGGTTTGGTGTGTTACATTTTTTTTAATCAACATTTTACTTTCACATCTGAATGTGCATTATATCATGAAGATCAAAATCACAGGACCCAAATTCCTAAGTGTTTATTCTTTATTAGTGACTCTAAGCACTCAAGAACATGTTACCAATAAACTCTCTTTGGGCATATGTTTCAACTCATGCAGATAATTAGTGTGAGCAATGGTAATGAAACTAGTGGAAGAGAGCTAATTATCAGTTGAAGCATTTGCAGGAATGTAAGCCCAAATTCTTGAAATATGTTAATTACCCCAGGACTGTTGAATATTCAGATATTTTCATCAATTTTGACCAAAGATATGGAATTATTTTCAGCCACGAAGGATGAAATAGATGTCAAGAAAATTCGTGCTTTCGTTCTCTTAATATTTAAATTCCAGCATCAATCACGTATAAAGCATGGTCCGTAAGGACACTTACAACCTAGTCACATCACTGATTAGTCTGTGCTTTATTATATCCTCTTGTGGAAAACTATCTGATTTCTAATGAACAACTGCAACCCTTTCAGACTTTGCAAAGCAAAATAAGTCCCATATATGCTAATTCTGAGATTCCTAAGAAGGACTGGATTTCCAACACCGTCTGCCCCAATTCTGGAATAAAACTAAAATGTTACAGTCAACAAGTCAGGTAGATACAGATTTATATAATCCATCAGTTGTAAGTGTCATCCACAATACCATTATGTTTTTTCTCTTACCTTTCAGAAATGCAGTAGGTGACCACCTTTGCCATATGGTATTCTGTGACAGAAAGATTTTTTTTTATGATGAAACCTAGTGGAGGAGTTTGGGATCACTCATTGCCCCAGATTTCTTTCCGCTGTCCTTCAGGATTAAATGAAGATGCTTTACAAGTAAAATGACCTGGAGATTTTCAATAGAACTCCAGGAAATTTTGGGAGGGCTTTCTTCCCTTAATTGAGAAATTGAAGCCTTTGGTCTTGATCTGGTTTTCCTCATGAGCTATGTAATTTTAGTTCAGTGTGCAGATACCAAACCAATTCATTAGCAGGGCATTAATTTGGTCGTTCTAATCATGAAACTCCGCAAAGAACTAAGATGTACATCTGAAGATTAGACATGTGTTACCTAGACTGGATGTTCAATATTCAGCAGCACGGTAATACCACAAGTAGTGCATAAAGTACAAGTGCACTGTCAACTCAGTACAAAAATAGGAAGATAGTGCAAGAAATAACTGTTTAAAGAGTTTGCTACAGTCTTAATGTAAGTGGGAAAATGTTCAGGGCAGAGATCAAGAGAAGCAAGTGCTAACATCTAGGTAGGCTATAACTGACAGTGTGTATTGTTTGGCTTGTTCAAAGAAAACTGCCTTCAATTTCTCTACACTGTAGTCCACAGTCACTCTGTACACTTGGTAATTTTTGATGCCATGGTTGCTGAATCATCTAACCTTGACAATGGGGGATTCTCTCTACTGCTCTGACTTGAAAACAAATTTCTTTCCCACAGTTTCTTCTTCAGTTCATATTTTTTTGCTTTAACTACCAAGCATAAGAGAAACAATTCAAAGACTTAAATACTTTTTATAGTTCATATATGCATAACTTTGTTTTCCCTAGGGGTGTAAATTAGTGTCATTCTTTCATACCCAAACTCTAAAATGGTGATTTGGCCCTTATTTTCCAGATAGTGAATTGTGACACAGAGAGATGTTGTCCCAGTTTGTTCACAGAAAAGCTTTCAGTAGAAATGTGAAAATCTGAGCCTGAGTGCTTTTCTAATATTTGAGAAAGAGCAAACTGAATCTTAGCTTCCCAACTCCTAAATTTGTATTGTTATACCCTACTATCCTGGGTAGGGTAGGGCAGGGTAGAACAATAGGGTAGAGCGTAGGGTAGAACAATACTGATTGTATTTTTCAAATGAGAAAGAAAGAGAAATACTAATGAATAAAACTGCAATAGCTTGGACCAGTAAGAAAGATTTCTCATCAGATAAAAGTAATATCTCCAGTCTCTTTATCCAGACCTGACAGCTAGTCTGTGATGGAAGAGAATTTTTCCTGTGCTCATCTATTTTCTCACTAATCTTAAGTGAAGTAACGTAATAAGGATTTATTTTGGTCTCTCTGTGTACTTTTCTCGAAGCCAGACGGGAAGGAAATGTTGTATTTGTTTTATTTCGGCTTTAGCACTTTATCTGACAGCTTGACATGAGAGCAGACATGATCATATAGTTCATTCCTCTTTGCATAAGATATTAGTCTTAAAGGATCACAAAAGAATTTATTCTCCAAATTTTCAAATATAATCTGAATGGCTAAAATGGATCCTGTGTCTATAAACAGCTTAGAACTTCTACAGTTCAGCAGTAATTTTTTTTCAGGAGTCTACTGCTAGATTTGTTTTTAGTTAGGCTCCCACGGTTGTATTAGCTAGTTCAGTTTTAGAGATGTTTTTCAATTAATCTTTGAAAAATCTGAATCCTGTGTTCCATTAATGAAATATGAAACAGTGACCAACAAATGTGATACAGCCCAAATGGCATTTGAACAAACTGCTTTCTCCAGAAAAATAAGAGCTTCGATTGCTGAGGATATCTCACAGTCTAGGAGTTGGGGATATAGGTGTGAGTTTGTGACCCAGGAGAGCCACCAGAATTCTAACTCTGAGACTGTCTCTTGTATTGTGACCTCTTTCACAAATATGATCTGACTGAGAGTTGATAGGCGATGCCTGATCTGACATCAAGTCAGAGCAACTCAAACATATGTTACATATGAGAATAGCCTTTCTGGACGCAGAGAGGTAATACATGAGATGAAGATTAATGTCTTGTGACAGAACCACAACATTCAAAACGCTGTGAACCTAGTGCCACAAGTTCACTCTACCCTCTCATCACTCCCTTGATACACACCAGAAGGAAAACATCAGGTCGCTGGAAGGAAAATATTCATCCACTGTAAGACCCAGACAAACGCCACAGTGTTCGTTGAAAAGCAACTTTGGCACTTTGACAAATGCATAAAGTTCACTGATTGTATTTTACCATTTTATCTGAAATCCTTTGAGTTTTGCAAGTTCCAAATAGCAGATACATTAGGTAAATTTTCCCAAACCCTGGAGCAAAATATTAAGCTACAGGTTTCAAGTTCCCTCTTTATCACAAGTTTGCATGAAATCTTTCTCCCAGTTAGTCCCAGCTGGAGTTACGCATGCAGGGGCATTTCTGTAGTTCTCTGTAATAGTGAACGGTTTTGGAAGGATTGTTTTTTAAAGAGATTTTCTGGGGGAGTATTACACCTGCAATATTAGTCTTTGCTTACTGATGCCCCAGGTCACTGTTGGCATCCCAGGCATTCCAAGTGTGTCTCCTCCGTCTGCCTTCTTGGCCTCTCTGTGCCAGCTCCCATGGCCATGCTGTTTCTCCCCAGCAGCCTCCCAGCTCCCAGGAGTGTTTTGCCTGCCTTTGCAGGAATGTATTTGGTGAATGAACACAAGCAAGAGGAGTCAGAGAGGCTGGGAGTGCATTAAATGGAAAATATTTAGACAAATTAATGAATGGACAGTGAGAATGAATCACTGAAGCATGTACACTATCCCAGGGTACAGTCTGATTCCTATCAGGGGAAAGGCTATTTGAAGTCCACATCTCTATGCTTTTGCAATGAAATCCCTTAAATAACCTTATCTTCTCCTGCAGCAGCCTTCTTCCCTCCTGCAGCTTCTGAGTCCCAAACCTCTCTGGCAGCAGACAGCCCAGAGTCAACGTGGAACTCTCCAAGACGCAAATGTAGATCGGGACCTCCTGGCAGATTCACGGGAGCTCTGAGACTGCACTGAGCACTGTGGAGGACTTGTGTCCTCAGGGAAGCTGTGCAGAGCTCTCCAGCCTGACCTAAATCTTACTGAGGTCAATGAGTGTCTGTCCATCCATCTGCCTGAATGTGGACCCTATGGTGATATGGGATCCTAGTGAATTCACATGGTTACTCACATGAAAACTAATGCATCTGAATTGAGATCCTGCCAGGATCCAGGACCAACTTCTTTTCTTCTGTTGTTATTGTGTTTTAGTGGAAAGGATTCAGAGAAAACAAGCAGCCTGCTCAGTTCTTCATAGGGCAATGACAGAACATTCTGAATGTCAGTCCCCTCTCAGCATGGGCAATTCAATTTCCCAAAAAACAGCTCGAGTTTTCTATTTTTAAGTGAAAAAACATACTATAATAAAATTGAGAGATGGCATAAGCCCAACCAAAACACCAGAGCAAAGCACTTGTGAACATGGGAAAGTTACGTTCTGGATTGAAGTGCTGCAGAGCTCAGAGAAGCCCACCTATAGCTGAAAGAGTTCTTAATAATTAATACTTGACAAAAAAAAAGCCTTAAGACAGCTGTCCCATACTAGATAAAAGCTTAAATGTTAATATTAAATGTTAATGACCCATTTATTTATTCATTTATTTATTTACCTGACCTCTCATGAGATTTCTGCCACATGTAGGAAGAATATCGTTATTGTGACAGGCAATCATATTGCCTCTATGAAGTGTTTGGTAATGAGTAGGGATCAGAGTGATACAACATAGATCCATACACCAAAATGTCTGTTCTTTAACAGTTTTAATGGGGAACAGTCAAGAGGCAGATAAATGTCTTGTGTGCCCCTTTATGTCAGTAGGTAATAGTGCTACTAATTGGTCACAGGCCGCTTCAGATACATCCAGACTGGTGAGTCTTCAATTAAGGTCAGTCTCATTTGCTGCAGGTTTTAATCACAGAAATCTTATTCTCCTATCTGAACTCATATGAAGTGCTGTTTTGTGCTAGTGAATACAGTTAGTCTATGGCAAAATGTCCATATGCATGAGAAAAATCCTCACTGAATCCTTCAGTGATGTAAATAAGCATAAATCTCTGAAATCACTGAAAGAGCAACGGAGCTACAGCAGTTAAGTATATAAAGGTATGTAATATATAAAGTCCATTAGCATCGCTTGGATGTAAAGTGCTGTTTAAAAATAATTCAGTATCACTACATTGCAGTGCTTCCATCCAACCAGTTATTAAATGTCTTTAATAGTAAATTATTTTTAAAAAATATACTATATTCACCCTTGCGTATGTTTTAAAAATATAGTAGTAGCTAGTTAAAATTCTATTATAGGCATTACTTTTTCTACAGTCCTGGGAATTTTGCATCAGTTCAAGATTCTCTTCTGCTTTAAGATAAAGCTAACAATCCGTAAATCTTACAGATGCATCAGATGAATTTCTATTGTGGAAGAGAATTCTGTTGCCCGTTACTAGCTAAATCATGCAACTAGTTACATGAGCAAAATCACAATGTGATAATTCAGTAAACTGCTTAAACAGAGAATAGAAGCGTAGTGTGGTGAAGGGTATAATTCTTACCAACATCTCCCCTTATTTACATGGTTTCATTAAATTTGATTGGGATATTTGTTACTAGATCTCAATATATAAGATGCCTCTAAAGTTTCCATTTCAAGAGTAGTAGGGTTGCAAAGTAAAGCATACAGTAACATGCAATGCCAAAGTTGAGTTTGCTTATCAA
>JAUBOD010000825.1:52008-75347 GCA_032353885.1 Nothura maculosa | reverse complement strand
GGCTAAAAACAAACTGGGAAAACAAATGTCAACAAGATTTTAACCTCCTAAATAGGCCCATAGACCTCATGTTGAACACACAAGAACCAGCGTGTGACCTGGGACTGCAAGGAAGGCATAAAGAAAAAGCCCTCAACAGAGTAAAAACTGCAGTGAAGGTCAGAGTTTTTTGCTAGATTCACTTAGACCTGGAAGACTGACTCTACTACTGTGGAGGTCACTGCCAGATCTGAAATCCAGAGTCACTATTGATCTGGGCAAGAACTGGAGCCACAAGTTTTTCTTCTTCTTTTATTCTTCTTCTTTCTCAGTCCCTCCCTTCTTTGCTCACTAACCACAATGAGCCGTTTATCACCTTTGAAAAATTCATCCCTCACTACAGTCTCTGCCATATCTTCCTTGTCCCAGGGTCAGTGTTACAGATTCAATTGGTCTAGAAACCAGTTGAACCTGGAATTACTCCTTTTATGTATTTAGTTAAGAAGTCCCAAACCTTAGCTTGTTGCTGACATCTGGATATGGTCTGAAGTAAACTAACAACAAATTAGTTTATTCATGTGATTATTGCAATAATTCCTTAATGAGTTGAACAGCAATTGTCCATTCATGCTTGCTCCCATGGTAAAGGTATCTACTTAGCTGATGACAGTACGAATCATCCTGCCTCATTTTTGTTTCCTCAACCATTTGCTAATTTAAATTCAATTCCACAAATGACACAGTGTCAGTGCCAGAGAAAACTGGATACAGTTGGCTACTTATGTGTTAACCACAAGCACATCTAAATATTGCTCTGAGCTACTCAACATACAGAAGAGGTTCTTCAGATTTGCTCTCATCCATGCAGGTGCAGAAGGCGGCTAAATATTACCATCTGCTCTCTGGAATTGGAGTTTTCAGGGGGAGCCAGAAAACAGACACCTGTTTGGGATAGGATAGCACATTAAATCATTGCCAAATTATGTTGTAAGAAGGGTAGAAGTGAACCAAAATTCAGCTAGAAGATAGAAGACTCCTTTCGCGTTAACAGGAGAAGAACAAGGCAATAGGAACAGAGCTGGTGGAGAGCTGCAGTGATACGTACAGACATCAATTTGGAAACTCCTTTGTAGGGTTCAAGGAGAGGCAGATCACACTGCTGCACTTAGTCTGGGATTGCTCTCAGTTTATATCACCCACCAGGGAAGTGCTGTTTGTTTAGCTTTGTCTGAACCACAGGCAAGTCTTCGTAGGATTAGCAGTTGTTCATGCGACACAACCTGTTTTCATTCCTGTCTGTATGCTCGTGCCATAGGTCCCTGCAGGGTTTGTCGCTTCTGCAGAATGACTGCTGCCACCTTCCTTCATTCATACCTAGACATGCCATTACAACTACCATGTGCCCTCATGACCTCCCTGAAGACTGCATTCAGCACAGCCGTGCAAATTGCCTGGGCAATCCAAGTAGACTCTCCAAGATTCATTCCTGCCCACTGCACAAATGTAAACTAAAAATACTCATAACTAGGACCCCAGCATCTTCCCATCACATAAATCTTTATAATGCCTTGTTTATCACTTTGAATATGCTGAGATACAGAGCACTACATAAACATTTATTTACTTTTAAATAGTGTCTCTTACCAATTCATTTTGCAAAATTTAAGCATTTGTCCAAACTTTCTCTCTCCTGCTTCAGTGCTATACATCTTAAGAGTCACATTGACTTTTTCCTTGATTTTCCAGAATTAAAGTGAAACAAACACTTCTGCTACCTTTCCAAGACACTGTGTCACTGCCTAGAGCAGATGTTTACCTGTCTCTCTGTGACCTTATTTTTCCATTTAACTTCTGCTTTTTGACATAGATTTTGTTTGCAGCTCCTTCTTGCAGTAAAGCAATAGATCCTCAGAGAAATCCAAATGTGGCTCTATGTGCATCTCATGAGTGTTTACCTCAGGTGACCCTGCACACTCAGAACAGTAAGTGTTTCTGGGGAGGAAGTCAATAGCAGAGCAGCAGGTTTGTTCATGTCCAGCTTCATTGTGCATGCTATTCACTTGGTTTGGAAGACACACCACCATGCCATATTTTAAGCTTGATTTCATAAATATAGCTGTGATTTCCACATTGCTTCAGTTTTTCCTCACTTCATATTTTCCATGCATTTCTTGTCAACCTACATTTTCTGTTTCTTAGCAGATTACTCTCTACTATCTCCTGGTTTCCAAGTCACTTTGGGCACCATAACAGCTCTTCTGAGCTCTACATCCCTTTGAACTATGGAGGAGTGGAATTGGCAATTTGGCAGTACCTTGCTCATGTCATAAATGAATCACTATTATTTCATATGGCTATAACTGAAATGCATATTGACTTTGGAGGAGTTCTTTTTTTCCTCCATGCTTCTGAACAGTCACACGTTCTCTTGCGTCTGTCCAAAATTAAGGACTGGCAATATTATCACTGGGTATAATAAATTAAAACACTTTTTCATCTTATTATTTGCTAAAGCTAATGGTTTTTATAAGGCTTTTTTATTGTCTTATTAACTATGAGTGACTATTTCTCTTTATTTCATCCTAACAAATGAATTCAGAAAAAAAAATCCTAACATACAAATTCAATGTGGAAAAATGGAAAAAAGGTGATTTTCTTTCTCATTAACAATGTAACCTTGCTTTCTGTTTTGAAAACAAAAATGCTTATTGTAAAACTATGTGTTGTTCAAAGATATATATTCCTGTCCATGAGTGTATTACTTAATATTTACTTTCAATATCAAGATGCTATAAAGCCCATATAGCTGATTTGTTACATCATAGAGCAAATAATAAAAAATAAAAGACCTAGACCAAATCTATTGTGCCAATTTTATACTTCTTGAAAGTAAAGCAAGAATGACTGAATGTCCCCTGGATTTATACAACTCGTTGGGTAAGAAAAAGCAACTAGTGTATGCCCATTTGTGAGAGATAGAAAAGGTAAAAAGAATGGAGAGTTTAGAACAGATAAAAAAAATCAAACCTTCCTATTCTGAGTCTTTTCTCAAGCCTCTTTTAACGGTGCTGAAGGTTAGATCTGAGAGTTTGAGCTAGCTGAAGCTGAAGGTTGACCCTGGACAATGAAAAAAAATGAGGTTGAGATGCAAGTCCAGCTTTGCTGAGCTGATGAAATGTCTCTCTGCTATCAGTCTTGGACCTTGGGGTGGCTATGGATCCAGAACACATTTTATTTGGGTCAGCAGCAGCAGTCTGGGTGTTCAACTGCTCGTGACAGGTCAGGAAATGGAGTAATTTCACATATTAAAGATCTCTGAGAACCTACTAGCCTGCAATAGCCCAGCTTAAGGGATTGCCCAGAAGCACCACATGTCACCAATCAAATAATACAGTTGATCTGCAGTGACTTCTGGCATGACGCAGGCTAATAATGCTGAACAGAAGGTGCTGCAAAACTTGGTTCCAAGATTGGGAAAATTTCAAAAACATGATAGGATTGTCAGAAGCTCAATGTAAAATGTTTTCTTTGCATGGCTGGTTGTGTGTGTGTTATTTCTGGTAATAGATGTGATCCTTTATGGCACTGTGGAATGTTAAGCTTGCAGATGCTGCTACGTGATAAAGTGGTAGTATTATCAAGTTATGTGAGCGTCATGCCTAGTAAGTTGGGATTTAATAGCATTGGTGTAGTGTGCTAAAACACTCGTTTATTCCACAAACTCTGGCAAGGCAATGCTCTACTATTTCAGTTTGGAGAATCCTTGAAATATGTTACTGGTGCTGTAGAGATGTGTGGAACGTAGAGAAATGTCCAGATATCCAGATAATAAAAACTGAACCTTGATCATTATGCCCAGAAGACAGTCTGAATCTATACAAAAGTTGTTAAAAAGAAGAAACATAAAATTATTATATTTTGCAATGAAAGACGTACAGACTCTCTGAAACCAATGTATTGACAGAAGTTTAATTTAAAAGGCTATATTCAGTTCTTCTCCAGGAAGATACTTAGTAAAGTCAATTCTATATTTCCAGCAAAACATACTGAACTCATTAGAGAATTTATTTTGAATTCCCTTCACACTGTGAAAAATAAATGAGTTCTGTTTGCAAAGGTTGCAAATACCCCAAATTCCCTGCCATAGATTATTAATAAATAGCTATTTTTACACTGAAAGCTCTCAGGTAAATGGCACTTTCCTGAGACAAACCTTTAAGATTTGTTGCAATATTACTGACTTTTTATGTTCTGAAATCCTACCTGAAAACAAATGGGCAAAGTGCTTGAGTTTATTGAGACTGAACAGTCATTTCATTTAGCCACTCTATTGTGTAAGATTGAGTGATGCTATCTGGTCTATAGCAAAGTCCCTGTGGTTTACTGTTATCAAATGGACTTTACCCTGTGATCTGGTTTGCATGTAGCAAACATCTTTGCCAGTATTATCCAACTATTTGCAATATCTGCTGTAGTGTCATCCCTGAGCTTATAGAGAATAAGTTTTAACTGAAGCTTCTTCTACACATTCTTGTGTCAGGAGACCTATGAGTCAGACTTTGGGTGTTTTCTAGGTATCTAAAGGCATTTCCTGTCTCTGTAAATGATACACTCATTTCTGTATTTCTAAGCCCAACGTCCACAAATTTGGCCCAAATTTGTTATGTAAATATGAAAGAGCTTTCCAAAAATTCTTTCCTGTAACTCAAATCACTGAGTTGCACAGGGATGTTTTCTTGTACTCAGCCTAATTTCATTAAATATAGAAACTAGGGCCAAGCATTACTCTGTAATAAGTGGTTCTTCTTGGAGGGGAAAAAATAAGAGGAAAAACAAACAGAAAAAGAATTGAAAGAGTTCTTTGAAGACTATCTGAATATACTGTTACTCAAGAGCCCAGAATGGCTTTAGGAGAAAAAATATCCATGGGTTTTGGAAAGTACAAGAAATCTATAACTGTCTAAAATATATGGTGAAATATACTGGTTTCCTTGGAAAACATATAGTAAATGCTTAGGGGGAGTTGGGAAGTGAGAGAAAAATGTATTCACTTTTAACTACTTGGAGAAAGCCAAGCCCTTAATCCTTGTTTCCTGCTGGCAGCTCTTTGTCATGCTGTGTTATGAGTTAGTGCAAAGACGGTGAGTCAGATTTTGTAAATGAGGGGTGACAAGAATAGGAACCATATTTTTTAGGAACCATATTTTTAGAAAAAGAAGAAAATTTGAGACCTACAAGCTATTTTAAGCAAGCATGTCTTCAAAATAATGGCTGAATAAAAAAATCAAGGAGTCTCCATTTCAGGCCTACAGTAACATGTCTAAATAAAACTCATAAAACTGAAGTTAATTAATTCTGTTCCTTAATTCAAGGTAGAGTAACTTAAATCACAGATTTTAATGAAAATTTGCATTGATCAGCAATAAAATATATTATCAGTTGATTTTAATTGTGTTAGCTAAATTTACTAATTAATTTCCTCATGGAATACTAAATTTTGTGGGAAACCCTCCATAAACATATGCTGGTCTGGGACCAAGTATAGCTTTTATATTATAGATGTTAAAACATTTTGCTAAAAACAGGGAACACATTATGCACAATTAATTAATTTAGAGGGAGTTCTTAAAGTGTTTCATCTTCATGTGGTGTTATGAAAAGCTGTATTTGATATTGATTGTATTTATTAATTCTCATCATGTTTCTAAAAATTAGAAAAAAAGGAACTTTGACCTTGCTTTCTGGATTTTATATGATAGTTATACCACTGTCCTAAACTGAAAAACTGACATGAAAAGAATGCCAGTCACAAGTGACAAATGATAAGCTGTTGCTGAAAAACGCTGTATCACTTTAATATTTTTTGGTTTTAGCTTCTAAGTCAATGACTTCATTCTTTTAGTGGTCTGACTTTCTTTAAAATGTGACCAAGAATATAGACATCTTGAATATTATTTTTCTTTAAATACATGTATTCAGTTATAGATATCCTAGGGTGTTCAGAGGTGTCATAACAATTTTAATTTTCATTAGACTTGTTTTAAAGAAAAAAAGTTTTTTCTAATAAAAAATGTTTTTAACTTATGCTGCCTAATTTTTAACACTACAGAGAGCTCAGAATTTGTGGAGTTACGCTACTGGTGAGAATAGCAGAGCACTCCACACTGTTATAAAGCTGCCTGTTCCATGCACTCTGTCCAGTCTCCTACTCTGCTCATGACACTGGATGCAAGTGCCTTCCAAGACATTATTAAAAATCTAACAAATGTTCCACGTTGGCACGCTTTCCCACTGGTTCCTAAAGTAGAAGCAAGAAATGATGTGGTATGTTTTGTTCTGAGTTCTTTATATATGTTTTTATGTATACAATCTACATGAATATATTCTTATATTGCTACACTACTGAAATGGCATTGATTTACACAGTGACATATTGCTTTAGGAGTTTAGCTTTAGGCTCCTTTTCTAAAAGTTCTGGACAGATGTTTTAAACCATGAACGGCTTGAAATAGCTGCATAAGCGCCTTTAGACCTGCTTATAATCTAATTTACATTGACTATTAAAAAGGCATTATTCAACAGTTTTTCCTATTTTCCAAAAATCCATATGCTATACAAAGCAGTATCCTAAACTGAAATTTAACCTTTGTGTACTCTTGCACCTCTAGATTTTATGTCCTGAGACCTCTGGATACCATTTCTCAGGGAGCTGGAACATTCTTTAAGGGAGATGGAGAGTGAGGGTTTGGCAAGACAAAATGCAGAATTACCTGGACAGTTGCTATAGGGACAGTAAAAATTGTTGTTGCTGTGTAAGTCCTTCCTTCCTTCCTTCCTTCCACTTTTCTAGTTTATCTCTGTTTATGATACAGGAGTGACGCAGCTTGCATGAGGCTCTTTCAATTACTTAATAAAATACAAATATACATATATATATATATATATATATATATATTTATATACACACAGGTAACATCCCCAGCACACTACTTTCTCTTCTTATCTATTACAACCCATTTACTGAATTTTACTACTTCTTGCACTGCTAGCAGTTTAAATCTAGATTCAAAAAATAAAAACAGGAAATAATTCTTCATTTCAATAATTATGGAAAAGGACTGAAACTATGATATTGTGACACATGAGAGCACACATCTCCAAACTGGGTTATTATTCAGTGCTGGGACTGAAGTTGTGGAACATATGCTTAAAACACTGCTAAGCTCCTTCTGAATATAATTTTAATGGAAATTCAGCAATCTGTTGAAACAAGTCGATGCATAAAATTATGATATAGCTGGAGCTGTTTAATTGTCTGTTATGTCCTTTAGTTGATCCCTTGAAACAATGTTATTAGTATTTAATGTGAAATTTCTGCAATAAAAAGGTGAATTTATTGGGTGAAAGGACAATCTTCCATTTCATGAAATACAACTGGCAGATGGAAACATGAAATAAAGTGCCTCCAGCCAGCTTTTACTGTACGTGCTCATAAAATTCCCTGCCTTGAGACACTTAGAGAGTTTCTCTGGGATATTTTACCACTTACTGAAGGACCTGCTCTTCCTCCACCTTCACCATGATGCAGGCTTTTTATAATTTTTACATATTCTATAGCAGTTTAGTGAAAGGAGTTGTTGAGAAGAGTTGCACAATCTCATTGTTAGCATGTGAGTCTGTGAAAGCAGGACAGAGCTTGGTGCAGCATTTAGTTTCCTTCAAGAATAATATTTTAGGTAGGATTTAAGAATACAAAGAGTTTATTGCTGCCTGAGTGGAGCTGGTATGCTCCTGCTTGTTTTATTGACTCTCTCCATGAATTTTTAATATATGCCTAATCAACTAGCTTAAGCTCATTCATCCTACTTATGGAGCCTTGAAAGGCCAACTAGTAGCTCCTGCATGGGAAAAAAATACACATTCTCCAAACACTGCAGGTTTCAGAGCATTGTTATTTACAGTAATTTGCTCATGAGATTGTTTGGATTTTTACTAATTCCTTTGCTCTCAGGACCTAAGTCAATGAATTTATCTTGTTATATGATCTAGTTTTGCAAGGAAGTAGGGAACTAGGTAGAGCTTTATGGAAAGCTAGAAACATGGAAAGTTTTTCTCCTTCATTTCCATCATCACATACTGCCTCCTTGATGACCACAGTAAGTTACATTCAGTCCTGTATCTCTAGAGCTTTCCACAGAGAAAAATATTTTTGCAGCTCATGAAGGGATAGAAAAGATCACTTGAACTGATACATGTTCTCCACCTTTCCTGTTCTATCAGCAGGGCCTAAATACCAGTCTTTGGTGTTCTCCTGATGAGCAACAACTTCTAAAATGTTGATTACTTTAGCAGGACTCTGATACTTCCTTCATACCAAGAGCACTGGCATTATTACACTAATGGCGCTAGCCCCAGGTATTTCCATGAAGCTATTGCGGAACACATGTTAAAACTTCCTGTAAGCTGTAAGTACCTTAGGGCAGAATGTAGGGAGGAAGGGGCCAAACTCCTCTCAGTGGTGGTCAGTGACAGGAGAACGGGTAATGGGTACAAATTGGAACACAGGCAGTTCTGTCTGCATGTGAGGAAGAACAACTTTCCTGGGAGGGTGACAGAGCCCTGGAACAGGCTGCCCAGGGAGGTTGTGGAGTCTCCTTCTCTGGAGATCTTCCAAACCTGCCTGGATGCCGCCCTGTGCCCTGGGTGTCCCTGCTGGAGCAGAGGGGTTGGACTAGATGATCGCTAGAGGTCCTCAGCCATTCTGTGATTCTGTTAAATTAAGCACATGGTCAAATATCCTGTTGGACCAAGCTGAGTCTTTGGGTTTCTTCTGAGTGTCATTGACATCTTGATAAAATGCCCATCAAGAATCCACTATGAATGTACCTTGTTCAAAAGGTAGTCTTCTGAATTCATCTTGATTAGTATTAGATAGTGCATTATATGAAATTTAATCATCGTTGTTAGACTTTCATCACTGTAATATTGGAATGGCTGATAGAACTTGAATATAATTCATTTTTTATGCTCTCAATAAAAATCAACATTTCAGAGTCTACTTAAAATATTTAAGCAATTTGGGAATAGAGGATGTATTGTCTAAGCAAGTTTTTCATTTTCTCTGCTTTGTATTATCATATAAAATAATAGTACAAGGCACACTTACTCATAGAATGCCATTAATGAATGTAGTTGTAAATCTGTGAAAACAATCAGGATTTTAAAATCCAGTGTGCTATCACTTTCTCAGAAGACTGTATAGCAGATGCTATAAGGTCTTGCTCGACCTAATCACTACTATCAAGTGCTTTCCACTTACCCATTTCATAAATCATTTGTGATTTGCCTCCTCTATCACAGCTTTTTCAAAGCAAATATGCAACACAGAAGCCTGGAAAGAGCCAAACCAGGTCGAATTCCAAAGCAAATTCCTTGTGAGGATTTGCAACTTGAAAAAATCTATGCAAAAACTTCCCCAAATCAGTTTGCACCACATTGCCTTAGCACTGAGGTCTGGAAGATGTGGCAATCAGAAAACACACAATGGTGGAACTGCACTTCCCTCAACACACTGTTTCCACTCAATCCATAAGAGAGTTGGAGCCCTTCAGATATGTTTGCTCTGACCGACTGCAGAATTCTGCATATTGCCAGAAACCAGGAGTCCCTGCATGACTTTGAACACTGTGCTGTGTAAAGTTATGTTTATTTTTACAGTATGTCATGAGGAGAAAACATTTCAGCAGAAGTGCTGCATTTCTTTAGCTGATAATTTATATGCTTTAGCATGCATTTTCTGTGCTTGTTGAGAGGATTTGACATTATCTGTTGCCTTTGATGACAAAGATTACTCTCTCCCCATCTCCAATTACTCATTTCTATCCTGCTTTCATAAATTCCTACTTAATCCAGTGTGTTAAGTGAATGCTTGAGAAGTTGGACTGTAAACCAGATAATGGAACTGACATCTAAGTGCAGCATTTGAACAGAAGCAGGTGGTTGCAGATAAGGGTAACAGCAAGAATGTGCAAGATACATTGGTTTTGTGGCCACAAGCCACATGTTGCTACACTAGAATGTAGTTATTATAATGGAGGGCCCATTTTTCAACACATTGGGCATTGACTTCTTTTGCCATAGTGCTACAATGCCTGTGCATAGTTCTCAGATCACTTGCCATGATGCCTCTAGGATGCTAGACATGATCACTTTCACATCTATCCTGTGAACCCTCTTGGCATATACATTTTACTTCTGAAGGAATAGATTAGATAGCTCACATAGTGTGATAATTCCTGAGAACTATGTGTGGGAATTCCTTAAGATGATAAGGAGCTTGTCACAAAAATTCAGAGAAAATAAACAGTAAAATCAGAGGCAATGATTTCAGTTATTTTCATCAATCCTTTACACAATGATTTCCCTAGACAAGCTTATTCCAGAACTTAAATAACCCAGGTAAGCAATAACTGTTTCTCAGTCCTAGAACCACCATGTCTGTTGACCAGTAACTCTAGCCTCCTTTGGGAGAACAGTGAGATGTGGCCAGTATTGGGAACACATTAGTTTATAAACTTCTCAAGGTAGCACGTATTCCTCAGATGCCTGTGTTTTGGAATAGAAACAAGTCACTTTGCATTGTGACAAACTTAGGCTTTCTGCCAGTTCAAAGGCAATCTCCAAGGCATTCAGACTTTTAGGTTGTTGGGTTTTTTTTTCACTTATTTACATTGATATACACAGAGAGCATCAGCAAATTAATATTAATTATGATGGGCAATTGATAGCCACAACTCCTGGACTGCCCTCAGTGATGTGTCCTAAACAATTCAACCAGGCTGGTTGAAGGATTTATAAAATGACTATATGTGTGTACATATACACAAAAAAACCACACAATTTTATGACACTTTTATCCTCCAACTACAATCTAATTTTGCCTACACTACTATAACATGTTACATTCCCTACCTTAAAATCCTATTATTTGATTCAGGAAATTTTACATAAGCTATTTATAGTCTCTGAGAATAAAAGAGACTAAGGAAAATATACTGTTAAACTAAAATAGAGTTGGTCTAAATTCCACCTTTAAAGGAAAAGTATAGGCATATAAAGCTGTGTGTCATGTGCATTGCCCCCTTCAGTATTCTCCTAGACAGTACTTCAGGGTAATCTTTCACCAACTGCTAGCCCAGCACTCATCTCCATCCACAAGAACCTCTGCTCTTGCAAATCTTTTCTCACTTCTGTTCTCTAACTCATTCTGTGCTTAAAGACCCTCTTCATCTGTTGAGCTTCTTTAAGCAGACTGACATAACTTAAAGCTGTTAAAGTATTAGCTCTGTCACTGAGGTTGTTTGAGCCTTCAGGTACAATGAGACAATGGCAGAGAATGGCAGCCACTAGGGCTAGAGGTGATCTATTTATTCATGTTTCTATTTAGTTAATGCTAGGGAGAGGTTTGAGATGCACTGGCTTTCTGGTGAAAACCCCAAGGATTCTGCCCACAGCTCAAGTTTTGATGACTCTCCTTCAAGTTCCCTGTGGTGCATAATTTTCAGCCAAAATAAGTGTTAAAGAATACACTCATGAACATACTCATAAATTGTCAGAGTCAAGATTTATTATTTGACTCAAAGTTCATGACTTCGAATTTATATATGCATATATATGAAGATGTGATAGTGGAGTAAACTGCATCCAGTTAGCCTGAAATTGGCTGTAGTCTCTTTAGAAATACTTTTGTGTGTCTAAAATGAACTTATCTTCACTCCTGACTTCTTCTAGCCTATTAGATATTTTCAGCATTTTAAATGCAAGTAAAGAAATTATGACCAAAACTGTGGAAAAAAAATACAGAAAAACTAGTAGGGAGCAAGATAAAATACTTTTATGGAGAACTGGCTAGCCTACTTCAATAGTAAAGAGTAAGAAGGTGATATTAATAGTCTGCTGTGGCTTTTGCAACAAGGATGTTGTTATTTAGGATGCTATTAAGAGAAGTCAAGTACTTTAGGAAAGTAATGCTACTTCTTTGTCCATTAATATCTAAGAAATACTACTCTAAAAGTGATTCATTTTGAAAAGTAGATCTGTAAATCATCCAGTGGATTGGATACAGATGAGATATATATTTTATTTTTATTGCTTAATTTTGAGAGAATTTCCATAACTAAGTGCCAGACACTTGAGACTTCATTTTAGTTCTTGAAATACAACTGACAAAGATTCAGATTAAAAGCTAACACTCTAATCATGCAAATAGAATCATATATATCACTTAAATTGTTGGTTTGTTGTTTTTATTTTTTTCCAGATTTAAACTGGAAAGGTAAGGATCTACATATGCTTTTGAAACAACAAAATGAAAGGCTTTGTATTCCAGTTTCATAGGAATGACATAAAATTCAAAGTATGTTGATTGCTTTTTGCTTTAAATGTCCATACTAAAGGGTTCCATGTTTTTGTGACTCCTTTTATTTGCTCGGGTACTATCTAGGAGCTGAATGAATTGATAGATTTGTTCAGCAAACACATTTCTTCTAGAGAGTAGAAGGAAATTTTTGAAGGCATTTTGTGTACTGGATATGATTAAAAAGCAATTAAGTACTAAAAACCTATTCAGGCTGCTTTTTAGATCCCTACTACTGGGTAACTGGGTCATGCTGCATGTGTATGTGGGCACACATTTCCTAGAGTTTATTAAAACCATGTGACATAAAAAGGACTAAAAAATTAATACTTTTTTTTCATTAGGTGAAGAAGAGGTTTGAAGCTTGTGACTTTTGTATTTATTTTTTTAAAAAAAGTTTTGCATTGTACTTTTAAGAACTGTCTCTCTCTGTTGGATTGGTTTAATTCTCTAGCCATACCATTTATATTCCGATAAAACACGATGAGGAGCAATTTCTGACTGTAGGCAGTGATGGTAGAGAATTAATTGGCCCAGCCAGTTACTCCTCTGTCTCAGTAATTTTTTTGATTAACTTTAAACAGGCTAGTTCAAGACCTTACAATTCTGATGCTGAGAGATTCTTTTGCTACTCCGCGCTTGACATGATGAAACAAGTAGGCTCAGAGGAGGTTTCCAACCTATGTATTAACTTATCCATGGGTGTCAATAACTTACACCATTAAGGGACGATGTGTGCAAGGAATGGGAAGTTCCTAGTGTGCATCAATGACACTGTTTGCCTAGATCCATTCTTTGTGGGGTAAATTTCCAGAGGAGAAACTAAGAAGTGCTTTCCATTCCAGTAATGCGTATTCTAACCAGTGAACTGACCAGCTGGCTGTCTTTTTAATAAAGTGGTCTTTTAAGTTTGCAATTAGTTTTATAATCTCTGCCTTCCCACACACTCCTAGAAGAACTCATCACAGCACATAAAAAGGAGCAGGTTATAAAGGCAAGTTGAAATATGCTATTAACTTTCTAATTAAGTCCCTTCCCAGACTGGATATTATTCCACTGTGTCACTGTGTGCAATGCTTTAGAAATCAGAAGGTTATTACTTTCTTAAATTGCCAGTCTTTTGATGCCCTTTCATCGCCTGAGTTTAGTATCGGCTGACATTAACTACTATATTGGCTGTTTGTTTTTAGTTAGATAAATAAATATTAATTTACTTTTCTTTCTGATAAAAGTTAATGATCAGCTATGAATAAAATTCCTCTTTCCTTCATATACCTGGAGAAAAAAAACAGAGGCAGTAGATACAATACCTAGTGGAGATGGAAGACCATAACAGTGTGGTGTGAATTGAAGCATGGCACTGCTTTTGTGGGCAAGTTATGTTCAGATTAGCTGATTCAGATAAGCATAAATATTTTGATTTATCTTTTAGACAACCTTAACCACTGCTGTCTGATTATCTGTGTAAGAAAACAAGGTGCTTTAGAAAGAGCTTTGTGTGGTACTCTGCTGTTTACTCTCTCTGTGGGACTGCATTGTACAGAAATCTTTCATCTGAGCTCTAATGAGAACAGCAGAATCAAAGAGCTACAGATTTTGATTTAGCAACAAGCACTTCATACTGTGCTGGTCAGAAGTAACAAGAGGATCTTCTCTCTTTATTTTGAGTTTGGAGATGAAATTACACTAATCTGAAATGGTCTTTAGCTGAAAAAAACAATATATATATATAGATTGCTGTAGTTTTCATTTAGCAAAATAGTTGCAACCCAGCGACAGGGATGCTTTCCTACTGAACAAAAATACTATTTGGAGGTGTTTGCTTTTACCATCTTTAATAATTTGTTCTGGCAGTGTATGAAAAGTGGTCTCCTGTGTTTACATTCATATGAATTATATCAGTTTTTATTGTATTAGCTATTCCTCACAGGCATTGTTTTGTTTTGTAGACTTCTTTCCAGTGTACCTGAAACATAGACTCCAAGAGGCATATGGAGGGCTGCAAAGATAGGATGTTCTCATTTTACAGTACAGCTAGTGCTGCAGAGCATTAGCACTGAAAATGTTTATTTGATGTAAAACAAAAAACATGAAGTACTGGAGGAAAAGACACAGTGTCCTGACCAATGTGGCAGGAGGTCAAATCCATTGGTGAGGACAACAATACACTTTAAAGACTGAAATGAGGTTTCTAAATGTGAATTAATGAACTCATATATACTTTCCCTTTCTCAGCTGATGAAGAGACATTGCTTTAATGACTGTTGCTTGTTCTTTAGTTTTCTAAAAGTCAGTTAGAAAAAAATAGATTAGGCAAAAAATTGGGGAAAGCAGAGTATCCCCATTATGTGAGTTTGGTTCAGCACTTTACACTTAGAATATATTTAGGAATCGTTAACAAGATGACCAGTAAATTGATAGGTAAGTACTGGTGGACTCCACTGAGTTTTTACTTATCCTTAACCCAAAACTTAAAATGGCAGGAAATCTGAGCTGATTTTCCTTGAGATTATTTTTGTGATGGTGCCTTTTTTTATTCCTTTTCTTTTTTTCTTAAGTTTCAGTGGAACAGAGTGTCTTCAGATCCATAGGAGATTGGAGGCTGCTCCCTTCTCCCATCCCGGGGCCAACTTTGACCAACACTGCTCAGAGACACCCAATTGCTGACACTGAAGGAAGTCTAGAAGTGCAAGTAGAGCAGAGATGCAGTTTAGATTGATCTTGTTCAGGCTGATGACAATCTTATCCACAGTAAAATGAGTCTTCTTTGGGAACTTGCACTGTTACTGCACACCAGTTTTTGATCATGCAACCTGTCCTATTAGCAAATAAAAAAATAAATCTCTGAACCTTCAATTAAGAAGAAATTATACTCACTTTTGGTTTGGAGGGAGGTTCTAAGTCGTTGGAGCTGTGGTTTTTTAATTCTCTTTAGGCAGGATCAGGAACAGGTATATTTTGAGAGAAGTGAAGCTAGTATGAATGGCTCATACTTTTCTCCCACTGTCACCAGAATTATTATGGTCAAAACTGACTCGGAAATCCATTCTTCTATTGTTTTTCTTAACATTCTAAATGTTAATTATCTAATCACAGAAGATTTTTTTTGTTCTCTTCTACAATACTATTACTTTTCAGAACCACAGGAGTTGTGATAAGAACTGAATTTGTTTTCTGTGAGAGAAAATAGAGGATCATTTTCTTTCTCCAAATGTAGGATTTTCTTGCTTTCTAGTGCAGCAGCTGTGCATGCCTGTTTTCTCTGAATGACAGAACTTAAAATGCAGTAGAACTTCAGTTGTCATTTTTCTAGCCTCCCAGAGACACTTGTAGTACAAGTTTCACTTTAAGCATTTAATCCCCAGAATAACATACAACCACCATGCAAAATGTCCTGTTTTCTGCAGCTAACACTTTTTCCCCAGCTGTCTAAGAAGTGGTTTATCCTTTCACAGCATTATGAATGCAGCAGATAGGGAAAGACGGGGCATGAAACAAAAAAAGGGAGTAAAATGTGCTGCTGTCATTCTGCTGATCTTTCATGGTATAACTGCAACTGCTCCAAGCTGAAACAAAGACTATTTTACTCTACAAAGAGTCATTTTTAAATTACAGTGAGGTCAGGAGATGGAAGGGAAAAATAAAACCTTGTGCTTTTCTCCTGTGGTCTCTTGGCAGAACAGGCAGAATTGTGCTGGTTGCTTCCCTGTAAATTCCCTGCAAATGCTTCCCACCCCAGGGCCTGGGACATCAGGACTCGTACTTGACATGATATGAGTGATGCTGATAATAGGAAGAGATTTGCTTGCAGGCGTGCTGCAGTGTCAGGCTTTTCACATGCTGTCTGTAAAACTTTCCATTGTGGTTGCAATAGAAAGACTACATTAAAGCCATTCCTTTCTCATGTAGGTGAGATTGCCCACCTGCAAGAGTAACTTTTTAAACACATGTTTTGCATTATCGTCTTTTCTTTTGTCTGAATAGAACTGTTGTCTATAAAATATTGACTTGGCAAATCAAGAAGTTATATCCAGATTTCTCCATAAAAATAAATCTTTCATTTTAAACATGAGTTTAGGGACTTGAAATGTAGTGTTAATGCTGCATTTTGTACTTTTTATTGATGATCAAAACTTATAATACGTCATGCTTTTAAAGAAGAATTTGTGATGTTAGGTCCCTGTGGAATATCCAGTTTAATTCATGATTATTTTTTCTTTCTTATAAAAATGGACTTTTTTTTTCTAAAAGAGTATTTGCTCATGAATCACCAATCCACTGTTGACTCAGGGGCTCACTCTATTTCAGAGACTAAAAAGAACAAACCTGCTTCAATAAATTATGTCAGTTCATGCGACTTTGCAGCCTGCCTAAAACCAGTTTACATAGCAAGCTGGCAAAGGCCAAACAGCATGGCCTTAATCATTGATTTTCATTAGAGTCATTCAGTCAAACACTTGCAATGAGTGTTTTATTTCTATTTGCACAGTAGTTTAGGATTAAAAAAATCTCTAAAAGTGCTGTAATGGGATAGGAAGGGCAACTGTGGTTATGTCATGGTTTGATTTTAGCAATGATTACTCTCTGGATTGCCCAATCCATTGTCAATATATTAACAGTCACTTGACAAATTAAACAGTTTAATAATGTCTGCTGGATGAAAAATTGAATTTCAATGTTTTGGATATATTTGAACACAGATAAGTGTTTCTGTGTGTTAGGTATCTCTTCGCTGCCCTTTCTCTTGCTTACAATTACAGAAATGTATAACCTTATAAAAGGTAGAACTTTATGATAAAAGGACATTTGAAACACAAATATTTCACAAGAAACAGAATTATAACTTGGATCCCAAGAGATAATTTATTCATCTGGGATGTATAAAGCTTTGCAAGCTTTGAGCATCCAATCTTATATAGGTATATGGAGAAGACTTTTAGCACTGTGATGTTAATTATTTATTTACTATTCAGCACCAGTAGTTAAATGATGATTCATTTGTACATGTTTATTAAAAAAACTCCACAAATCTGACTAAACAATTTCTTCTGTAGCTGTAAAGTGTGAAGATGTAGAAGCACTGCATGCTTTGAGCAAGGAGAAATAAGTCCTGAAGACAGAGCAGAACTGCACAATTGTCTTATAACAAGTACACTAGCATTATCATAGATGTCATTCTCTATAATTTATAAAGCAGAATGCATTTCTGTTAGGTTAAATCAGTCATATTCTCAATGGAACGTAGACTGGAAAGTTACATGAAAGTACAACTCTTAGCTTGCAGGATAGCAATTGAAAATGACTTATTTGTGTTAGTGGGACTAAATGGCCTTCAGATGTTTATGGAAAGAGATGGAATAGCCTTCCTTGAACTAGTGGTTTTGATTCAATGAAAGGCAAGATTCATATTCTAGGGGAGAGTTTCACAAACATTACTTCATTTAGCTAGGCAAAGAGGTTAGTTTTCAAAGGAAAAACGAGTACTTCCCCCAGAGTACTGAAGTGTTTACTGCTTGTAACAGTGTATTAAAAAGAACTGTGGGTATTACCAACAACCAAAATATGGAGAGCAAACCTGAAGACTGCCAATAAAGAGTCATGATGCCAGTATCTATCATGAACTCTGTGCAGGTGGAGCCCTAGCCTTAATCAAGTTTGGCCTGAAGGAGACCAAAGAACCTTGAAAACTATCATGGAATAATAAACTGTGGATTTTATGTGGGTCTTTTCATTGCAACTTGAAATTTGATAGTATAGGTGAACTGTCAAAAGGACTCCAAGTCCTTTTGACATTTTTATTGCAATTTTTATTGCAAATATTCTTTTCAAGGAAAAAGAAACCTAAGTACCTCACATGTTTGATTTATAATTAACAGAAATAAACCCCTAAATGCAAGCAGAGCTGCCACATCTAGACAAGGTATAAATATTTTATGTAGTACTTCAAAGTTGTATATTGCTCTGCAGTGTAACATTTGACTATTAGAGTAAATGAAGTTATTAAAACATTTAACAAGAAATTCTGGAATCTTAAATTTATGGAAACACCGGTGTGTTTGAATAATGATCCCCTAATATACAGTGTATAATAAAGAACAAAATGTTTATCTTTTGGTAGAGCATGCAGGGATAGAAATGCATCCTAACATTAGTCAAAATGAAGGTTGAAACACTTTATACAATTTTTAGGTGTTGGTTTCTGCTCCTAAACAGATTCATAAATCATATTTATTGTTTTAGGGTACAGATTTTAAGAAGGACCACCCTTCACGTTATTCTTACAGAAGATCACATGTTTAGCAGTTTCTCATGTACCAATTGCAGGCCTCTCTTATGTACCTTATTTAAGAAGATAGAGAACTACCATCAAAGTGTCACAGTGCGTGTCTGTATTTCTGTCGGTGGCTTAACTGACCAACCACATTTGAAAGTGCGTATATTTAAGAGCATCTCAGCTGCAATTTCAGCTTCTGGGAGGCTGAATTGTTTCTTTGATGCTCATGAGGAGCCTGAAACACTGCACATCAGACGCTTGAATACATTCCCAAGTCCCAGGATTTCACTGTATTCAGAGGAAGCTGTCCAAGCAGACAGTATCCAGCTGCCTGACTTTTAGAGGAGCTAGTGTGTAACTCTAGCCAGCCCTTCTGAGGGTCTTGGTAGTCTTGCTATGTGACCTGAACATCTGGCAGATGTGAAAAGGCTGCAGGAGTTTGCCTGAGAGTGGAACAGAGACAAGAGAGCAATCAGGCATCTGTACATACAGCACCCAGGATCTACTTGTGCCCTTACAGTGAGCATCCAAAAGATTATCCAATATCACATTAACTAGTGGCTCTGCCCAAACAGCCATGAAGTATGGATTTCACTTCCCTTCCTACTCTCCTCCCAAGACTGAACAGATTCAGCAGAATGGAGGCATAGCATTTTGTCCAAAAGACACCACTGTGGAAGGTGGCATTTTTAGAAACCCTCAAGGTCACTCTTCTTTTTTTAAATTATTATCAAATTAGAAGACCAAGCATTCAAACTATCTGAGCTTGGCAGGCATAGAGGCTTTGCAATCAACTTCCTGCCTTCATAGTGACCTTAGGTCTCTGTTGGTCTCATGACTGTGTAGTGCATCCAAAACTGCTTTGGGACACAGAGGAGAAGCAGACCTGTGTATGGAGTCACAGGTTTCAGTGAAAACATTACTAGTAAGATTAAAGGACAGTATAAAATAAAATAAAAGTGGAGCCTTATGTCTAAACAGACCTGTCAGATAACGCAGGTGGAACAGGAAGCAAAGAAAGAGAGGAGACTATTCTAGCCAAATTTGAAATGTCAGGATGGAAGAGGATATTGGAAGACAGCTTCTACCTTGCTGGATTTCTCTCAGTACTTACAAAGACACAGAGAGATCTGTGTTTTTCTGAAGGGCACTGCAGTTTGTGTCTTTTCCTTCTTTAGTGCAAAACTGCTGCACCACAAGGTTGGCCTTCTCATCCTGTGTATGTGGCTGAAGAGCAGGAGATGGACATAGGACTACATAGAGGAGTTCACAAGGCAAGTTAAAACCACGTAATTTATCTAACAAAGAAATCATAAGGCAAATATGGGATGATCTGTTTTACCAGATAAAACGCTTTCAGGCTTTTAGTGGGGGACTAAATTCCTTTTTGATAGGGTTTTGAACATCAGAGTATTATCTCTAAACACAAGAGCAACTCAACATTAATGAGATTCAGATGACCATTCTCAGATCTATTAATAAAAAGGGATCAAAAAAGAAAGCAGAAGATATACTTGGCTATTTCTGCTATATATAAAATATTTTGGAACATAAATCTACGCCTCTTTTATTGACTGGCAACTCAATCATATACAAGACAATAAATATTTATCTCAAACAAACACTAAATTATGTAGATTTTAGCCTATAGGTGTAAAATCAGCAAGCAATCATGAAAATGCAGCTCCTGCACTTGAACAAGCTTGGAGTTCATTAACCTGTGTGCACTCAGGGGAAAACTGTGATATTTTATAAGGAAAACATTTTCAATAAATAATTGTGTACGAAAGGAGTCTAATTTTCAAACCTATTCAATGGAAGTAGTTTCTGCTCTTCAGACTAAGAGTAGAGAGATTTTTAGGAAATTCATTGCAACTACATGCCAAGAAGATGTAATTTATTCTTTAAATACACTCTGAACTGCTCATAGCCTACTCTTGTTCTTACAGATAATTTGAGAAGAATCATACTTACACCAGAATATGGTGTTGAAAACAGCTGGATTTAGAGCTGACCTTAAGCAAGCAAAGCAAAGGGGAAAAAAGTACATTTAACACATAGAATGCAAAAGAATTGTGAAGGATATTTGCTTCCTTAATGAGCATACAATGTACTGCCTTTTTTACTGCCAGTACAGAAATAAACAAGACCATTTACAAGCAAACTGAGAATTATTGCGCAAAAAATAAAGAGAATCAAGAAAACCATAGCAGTTTTAGTATGTAAGAATAAGAGACTAGTGGAAGGATCTTGGTACAGCCTTACTAAGTTACAATAACGAAGTTGCCCTGAACATCAAAGGACAATCTGCTTTCACTATCTTCAGTCCAGTCATTTCTGTTGCATTGGAGAGTGGAAATCATATGAACACATACAAATACATGCAATATGCATATTTAAATCTGAACTAATCACCTTGGGTCCTATCACAGACATTGGAGAGAAATGGGCACTTTCAAGTCGAATGTAGTATGAAATGTCTGTATTGCAAAGTAGAAAGATGTAATATAGAAATCTGTGAATCATATTGGCAATAGGAACAAAAATCTTTATTAAAAATTTCTATATTACATGTAAGCTTATAGGATACTGTTCCTGCCTTTTCTATATCCTGTTGAGTGTGAAGAGGGTTGAACAGAGAGTTTTTTTCCAGTTTCTCTACTTATGTCACTTTAATTTTAATTTGTGAAGTAGATTATTGTAGTAATGCTGTCAGAAATTAGATATTAAATCAATACAGTGTTTCTCAATATATAAACTATGTGCTTCATAACAGAGGCTGTGACAAAGTTAACAGTAAATTCCACTAATTGCATTTCATAATTGTCATCTTGAACAGTCCCACTATAAGCACAGTGGAAAGAATAAGAAACAAAATACTCTGAAACAGGAAGCTGGTGGATTGTCAATGATGTGCCTTGTCATTTAACTCTATGATCCCAACACAACTTTGCCTAGTGCTACTCAGACCTATCATCAGTCCACTCATTGCCAGGGCTCTGATTTCTGTGAAATCAGTAGATGTAGTTTGACAAATTGACAACACACACAAGAAAAGGTGCTATAAAAGTTCAGCCCCTGTCCCAGCCTCTGGAATTGGCTTAGGTTGTAAACTTTCTGTATCATCCTTCAGAGAGGAAAGTTGTCAGGGACTATCAAGTTGCACATACAAAACCCAGGGCGTCTTTTTGAGCTACATGATACCATGAGTGGGCAAATAACTCCAAACGAAGAAACAAAGTCTCAGATACCCTTACATTATCAGATGAGTTAGAAGTAAGTGGTAAAAAATTGAAGAAGAAGCCCTAAAAATAGCAGCTTATTTGTACTTGGGAAAATGTTATTTTAAACAGCTCCAGTGACAGAAATTTGATTTCAATGGTATTTATTCTTGGTACATTTTTTGTCCAGTGCTAGAGAGTTCAAGTCTGCTTACAGAAAGCACAAGAGCACTATAGGAACACCAGAGAGGGGCCTATGTCCAACTACACAAAACACTGCCTTTCCAGGGAGGCAAAAATGCACAGCAGAGTGTTACGGTGTTACTCTAAATGAAAGCACAAGCTTTAATAACTGGTGCTAGAAAATAAGGAGAAACAACAAAAAATGTTATTACTGCAATTTCACAGTCCTGCTGAGCACTGCAAATATGTTAAAAGAACTAATATGGGGGACAAGATAACTACTTGTGCATGAGACACCAGTTCATCATCTCAGCTTTATTTACAGCATGGATCATCTTCTAGGAAATATAACACTGATTATACAGGAAACAATATGACTTTGGTGCTATCAGCATAAAGGATTTAGTGCCAGCTATCAGGGACAAAGGAATAAGAAGATAAAATGTGAAATGAGCAGGAGGTTTAACTGCTGTGGTGCTGGAAGAATACAGAAGGAAAAAGCACTCAGGTGAATGAAGAATGGAAGAAAAGAAAGATGGGACCAGAAATACATCTAGAAAATTTCAAGCCAAAGAGGATAACCCTTATGTTGCAAGAAGGAAAATTTTGCAATAATTTGCAGACTCTGAGCTTGTGATAGAAAAGAAAATGTGCACAGATGACAGTAACTGTACACTCCTATGTCATATATATTAGAGATTATATCCTCTGCAAGGGATTCTTGTTGGAATTCTTAAGAAACTTTGATTATATTTAGTTTTGCTTCACGGACTTTTGGCATATGTCCATGTTCTGTCTACAGAAAAGAGAAGTAAGGTGAGAAAATGCACTTGAAAAGTTTTTTCTCAACAGGAATGAAAAGAAAGAAGGAGAGAAGGAGAGAAGGAGAGAAAGAGAGAAAGAGTGAAAGGGAGAAAGGGAGAAAGGGAAAGAGAAAGGGAGAAAGAGAGAAAGAAACAGAAAGAAAGAGAGAAGGAGAGAAAGAGAGAGAAAAAGAGGGAGAGAAAGAAAGAAAAAGAAAGAGAGAGGGAGAGAGAGAGAGAAAGAGAGAAAGAGAAAGAGACAAAGAGAGAAAGAGAGAAAGAGAGAGAGGAAGAGAGAGAGAAAGAGAAAGAGAAAGAGAAAGAGAAAGAGAAAGAGAAAGAGAAAGAAAGAAAGATAGAGAGAGAAAGAGAGAGAGAAAGAAAGAAAGAAAGAAAGAAAGAAAAAAGAAAGAAAGAAAGAAAGAGAAAAAATGATACTTGTAGATTACTACACTACCAAAACC
>JAUBOD010000825.1:38858-51478 GCA_032353885.1 Nothura maculosa | reverse complement strand
AGAAAGAAAGAAAGAAAAAAGAAAGAAAGAAAGAAAGAGAAAAAATGATACTTGTAGATTACTACACTACCAAAACCCAACAGAAAATTAGCAAATAGAGGCAAAACCGAAGGAGAAATTCTTTCTTCCCAAATTTGTCTAGGCACTAGCTCAGTTATAAGATATTGTTTATTTTCAAAATTCAAAATGGTCTCTATAAATGCAGGTAAATAAACTTTACACAGGTTGGCATCATAAGTTCCTGAGCCTAAGTTTTCACTGATGTTGAGCTCCCATATGATCACATCTATAACAACACATTTTCCTGCTCTTCCCTTCTATGGGGTATTTCTCATTCTTATACTTGGTTACCCCATCTCCATCCTGCTTAAGGCTTTTTGTGGCTTCTCCTACTCGACTTGCTTCTAACTTTGCAATCCTGAGCTAATGGCAGCCTAGAAAGATGCCACCTGCTGCCACTACAACATTACAGAGAAATTTTCAGAGATTTTCAGAGACATGCAAGATCTGAGCTCATTCTGTACAGACAAGCTGTTTAATGGCACGGGCCAACGCAGAGCTTATTAAGCACTGTTTACACAGAGTTCAGGACAGAGAGTTCAAGTCCTGTGTATCAGTGCAATAATATGTATCGCTTATGTCGAATCACACTGCTCTGACTTCACAGACTGTTAATAACTAGTGTCTTGGCCTACCAAAATACTAAGTTGGCTTAATGATAAACTAAAAGCTTTCCATTTCCTTGCCATGAAATAACAACTCCCATGTGCTTTAGACAGTTATTACCTTCAGGGAATTTAGACTTTCATAAGTGCTTTTGCTATTTACATTATTTGCTAATGGAGTTAGCTGGGCTCTAATGTGAGGAAAGTTGAAAAGGCAAAACTGGTTTGTGTTTAGGAGTGCTTAGCAATTTGCAAAGGAATTAGTAGAAGTAAATTAAAAAAGCCATTCTATTACTTCTAATAATGTAGGGAGGTGTGTACTCTCTAATTTAGATGCCTAGCCTAAGCATGTGCTCAGATAATTTTAGATGAGCAGTCTAGCTTGCTCAGGATAATTGTTTAAATTGGCCATGGGTAAGGGCAGATACCTCTGTAAAGCTGCATAGGGTAGCCAGAGTGTTTTGCTGTTTCTATTCAAATTCAGCTCATTCACAAGGCAGCCTGACAGAGCTGAGCTTGGCATCTTACTGATCAGCCACCTACAAAGCGACAGACCTCGCCGCTGGCTCATCCCCAATGGAGAGGACCAATCCTGTGCCCTATGAGCTGAAGTTCTGGTCGCTAAAGCCATCGGGAAGTTAAGGGATCAGCCAACAAGCAGGTAGCCCAGGCAGAGGGAAGTCCCAGCTCTGGCTTCTGGAAAAAGTGGACGTCTTGTTTTACACCTTCATGAAAGAAAATCTACAAACTGTCCTGTGAGGAGCAACTGAATCCAATACCACCAGAAAACACCCGCATTGGACTGTATTTTAAGGTCTCCATTAAAATGTCCTTGTTTTCTTGGCTGGATAAGTGAGCTTCTAGAGCTCTGGGGCAGCTGCAGCCTCCCTCCATGTGCTCTCAGAGCCAGCAGGAGTCTTCTCCCAGGCCCCGGAGCCGTGGGATATGGGATACAGCGCCAGGTCCCTGCGAGCAAACCCTGCCTCCAGGATTTACGGATCTGGCGTCGTGCCATGCTGACCCACTCGCACATCTCCCTTTTCTCCCCTCTCTTACAGCTCCAGCAGCCTATGCCTGCCCTCGATAGCCAACATAAACACGCTCGTGCACAGTATATTGACAGCAATTTGCTTGTGTGTGGGAAGAATAACAATATGTGCCTTATTTTTTAATGGTTACAAGCACCCTTGCTGTGGTCTGAGAGCAGAGCTAAGTCTTAGTGCTGAATCACAGATATTCATTATTCTAAAAGCCATGTTACAATCCCATCTGCTCTACCCTAGATCTCAAATTGCAGGAGAGGAAAACAGGCATTACTGTATCAAACAGAGCCCATTTAATGGGTTGAACTTCGTCTGTGTAGTCATTTAAAATGAGTTTAACTAAGGTCTTTTAGATGTTTCTGTTAAAGCAAACATCATAACGCACAAGGCCCTAGATATGCAACAAGATAGGCATCGAAATCTTGAGAAAAGTAACTGTTAAAATGCTTTTCTTTCCTCAGCCCTTTTATTTCTGCTACCCATGCTTAAGGGGCTCTGTGCAGCACTTGTGTCATTAAAATGACTTTATGACTTGCAAAGAGACATATATTAGAGAGCTCATGTAAGCATCAACACTGCTTCTGTCTTCTGGCAGCTCCGAGTCTGCAGGGCAGCTCAGGGGCATGTCCCTCCCTGAAGTAATTTAAACACTGTTGGGAAGACACTTGGAGCAGGCTACAAGACAGTCTGGCAAGCATCATATTTTTCATGCATCATAGAAATGCAAAAACTTGAACTAAGGACAAGTCCTGTATCTTTCCAGGAAAACAATGTGCAGGTTTAGACAAATGCTCTGGAAAATGCTTTGTCATTCAACAACATTATTTTCTTTAAATCTTCTGAATACTAAGACAGTGACCTGAGTGGACAGGGATTTTATTTAATATTGGAGTGAGTCATTCTTTCAATTACCTTCAATGCAAGGAAATTGGGCTGCAAGGAAATCACTCAGACTGAGCAGCCCAAAGGATCCCAGAGCTGCATGTAAACATGGACTATGACTCAAAAAGTCTTGATCTTAAAAATCCAAAAAAAAAGTAAAATAAAATAAACTAGAAAACTTGACAGAAGGGAAGCTGGAGCCAGAGTAAGGTGCTCCCAAATCAGCAAACATGCACTTCCACCTCTCTCACATATGCAGGCAACCTTTCCAATTTCTATGATTGTGCAACCATCTAACGAGGAAGTTGAGCGCATGCTGTGAGCTCTAACAGAACATGATTGAATTTCGCTTTTACTGCTTTGTTGCTATTACTGTGCAGTGACCTGTGGAGTTTGTTAATAAACTGCTATTCCCATTATTGTTACTCATCACCATAGACATTATCACTGTCCCTCCTCTCCTCCTCTCTTCAGCAGATCCAATCACTTTATCTCAGGGATATGTTAGTAAATCGCTATTATGACTAAAATGCTTTCTATATTCAGCTGTCTGAAAGACTGCCTGCTTCTACCAGCCAAAATAAAATGCTGTTAAATACACATGCTGCACAGGACTCACAAGTTTTGTAATTTTTCCACAAGCTGCTTTCTCTATTAAGTACAATTTAAATTCGTTTTTCCTTGCCACCCTCCTCAGAGGGTACAATTTCCCATAAATACAGCCTTCAAATAATCATGTCTTTACTATCAGGATATAATTTTATATGAAAGGAAGGGAGGGGGAAGTTTATAGGGCTCTTGTTATCTGGCTGCTGCATTTCATGATTAAATGTGTAAAAGCAATAATTCAGAGCTGGGGGGGATAGGGCTGAGGGCAGGAAAGTTTATAGTGCAAGCGCTGAGCAAGCCACGCTGCATAGCTAGGCCTCTTATCTTGTGAAAATGATTTATCCAAAACAACTTGATTGCATTTTGAGCTGTACTAGTGCTGGGTGATTAGCTGGGAGCTCTTTGCTGCTACGGCTGCCTCGCTCAGCCCAACTTCCCTGCATCTGCTTTTCATTTAGCAGCCACCACGTCACTGCGGAAGGGTGAAGAGTAGGTTGGTGGTGGAGGCTGCCGGGTCTTCAGGCCCCGAGTGCTGCCCCAGGCCTCCCAGAGACTCCCTGCCACAACATCTGGCATCTCTTAGTCCCACAGCAGACTCTCTCGGGAGAGTTCCTCTGTCGTGGCTTATCTAGACCACGGATTTCTCAGGCAAGGTCTCTGCTGGACATCCGGGCAGCTGTGACACGCAAGTAAGAAAGAGGCAGCATTTGGCATTGCCGTGCCAATGGCATTGGATAATGCAAATGAAAACGTTATTAGCAGGTGTGCCTTAAGGATCTGAGCATGGCTGGCTGGTATTGCAGGTGGATAAGAAAAAGACGTAATTGGAAGACTGATCGTAACTTGTAGCATGCTCCTAAGGACAAGGAGTTCTCAGTTGTGATTGGAAATGATACAAGCTCAAGAAGAACCCCTGAAATAAAAAGTGAGGAGTCCCACTTTAGATCACTACTCACAGCTGTGTTTCACTTTTAGGCTTTCCCAACTGCAAGTAAAATGAAATAAAGACCTCTGGACTTAATTCTGCTCTCAGAAATATTGATGTACGTCCTGTGAGATATTTATTCACAGTGTGCTTCTGAAGACACAGTGTTCTTTACCTGAGCCATATATATAAGCACAAATTCACAGGAGGATCAGTATTCTGAGAGAGGAGAGAAATACCTTGAGTGACCCATTCGATGACTTGCATATTCAAAAGTGTGGCATGAAGAACTACGGCCATGATAGAGGCCTGGGTACCTTACCTTGGGCATGATGGAGGTTCCAAGAGAAGGCAAAGCCTTCCTGTGTGGTACATGATAAGTAACAGGTAATGGGATCTGCAACTGCAGAAAATGTTAGGAAAAAAATACTTTAAATTTGTGTACTTTATGTTGAATTATGTGAATATGCTTCCCTCTTGTTGGGGTCCACATCTTGCACCTGCAAACCCTAAACATGGATTTTGAGCTTAGCTATCTTTCTTTCCAAATGAAAGAGATGTTTCTGTCTTTCCAATGGGAAGGAGAGAGTCCTTGCCCTCCCCTAGGGTAGGGGATCTGTCTTGCACAGCACCTGGCAATATGGAATCCGTCTTTCCTCAGATTGGGAATATTCTGAATGTCCTGATTCACAGGACAGTTCTTTATTGTTGGGTAGGAGATGCTTCTCAGGTGGGCTCCCAGCACTGTGGCTTCCCAAGGAATAATAAAAATATTTACTAAACATAAAGAGTAACAGCTTGGCTTAGGAACTGTAGCCCTCACCTGAGGCTCTCCCACCTGAAGCTCAGTGCAGTCCTCTCACCAAAGGACTACAGAACATAACAGTACTGGAGAACTTGCTGGCACAGAATTCACTCTGCTGCACTTGGTTTCTCATGAGGAGACGGGAGCTAATCCCTGGGTTTTATCCCCAGAGCCTCCCTCAGGAAATCTCCTGTAACAAGGATTTTATATTTTCCTAGCCTTTGGGGTTGGACTGTGAGTGTTCCTCTTTCTGTCCTTCTCCACAGGCACTGTGTTACTCATCCAATTCTTTCCTTCTCTGTTACTGGAAATTCTTCCATCTCCTGGATAGGAAATGCTGTCCAATAGCTCATGCCAGGGGCAATGAGCAAAGCTTTAAAATGTTAGTTAAAACAAATGAAAGTATGGGCCTGCGTGTCCAAGTGAAAGGGATGGGGCAGTTACAAGTGTATTCCGGAAAACTTGTAAAAGTGAATGTTTCGAAGCTAAATAAAAGGAAATGTATGTTGGAGAAACCCATTTCCCTATTTTCAACTGGCTCCCTACAGTTTCTTGTTTCATTCAGGGCTACGCCCTTAGGCCAGGATAGTAAAGTTTCAAAAGAGAATGGAAAAAGAGGATAAAAATATAGAAAGAGGTACTGCCAAAGCCCTTAAAGTCAAATGAGAAAAGGAATATAGTGCAGGAGAGGCAAACAAAGCTCTCTCCCTCAAAATGTTTCATGTATCATCATCTTTCTTCATCAAGACCATACTCTATTCTTTTTTATTCTAATAAATATTTCAGGTATATTAAAGCTTCTAATTATCTCATGCACATTTTTGAGGTGTTCAGGCAATAGACTGAATTCTTTGAGAAGTATTACTAGAGTATTTTCTAATAAATCTCTAATATCCTATGCACACATCTCTAATATCTAACACACGACTAATATCCTAGGCAGGCAAAGAGTCAGAGACTCGTCAATTATAGCTGTGAGGCAGGAAACATAAGCCCTGTTCTTAGATCCTATCCTTTACCTGGCCTGCTCGAGAGTCCTTTTGAGTTTGTTATGGGACCTGAGCAGCAGTTTGTGTCTCAAGAAGTTTCTTGACTAAACAGCCCTCTGGCAGAGTGGGATGGGATAAGAAAGGTAGCTGGCTGGGATACCCAAGCCTACGTATACTGTCTGTCTGCCTTGTCCCTCCTTTATGCAGGAAGGAAGCCTGTCCTGAACAAGTTGAAACTAATTCACCAACAAACTGGAGCCTGTCTTGAACAATGAGAAACTAATTTACCCACAAACTGTTTCACACTCTTGCTGCTCCTGGATGCTAAATGTATTTTTGGTTAACTGTGCAGAGTGGGTTGCGGAGAACATGGCTGTGATGGCTTCATTCTCTGAAAGGTAGAAGGAAAGGCCTGAAGGCAGATCTCCATGAGTGAAGGAAATTGCATTATGTCACTCACTGCTCCTTTCCTCATTTTTGCTAAAAGTGAGCCAAAAAAAAGAGGTAGAAGGAGGTAACTTTCCTAACTTGAATGGGAAAGAAACATATCAGGTGTTTTTGAAGTACTCTCTATCAGCTGCATCTGACAGAATTTATTCTTGAAGACTTCAAAAATAATTAGTGTAGTAATTCTGGAACTATTAGCAGTTATATAATGCAGGAAAGATAAGGTGTAGGAAGGATAAAAAATGGCAGTGACGTAGTATCTAAAAAGAAGGAAGAGGTAAAGAATCAGGAGGAAAAGTAAAGGAATCAGGGAAATAAACACCAGGCAGAGTAACTTCAATTTCTAGAAAACTTCTGGAACAAATAATTAAACAATTTATATTCATGTGGAAGCCAGCAAAATAAGCAACAGCAGATAAGGATTTGTTAAGAGCAAAGGATATTTCATTCTGCAACAGGATGTCAGATCTTCTGACTAAGGAGCTAGCTGCAGATGTGACATAATTTGACTTTCATAAGACTTTTTGGTGCTGCTTAAACTGGCATTTTTGAAGGAAAGCAATTTTGTAAGCAACTTGCATAGAGTGCTGCAAAATCGCATAAATAATAATTGCTAATATTGACTTATTGCCAAAGGGGGCAAAGAGGTTTCTCCAGATTTCATACTATGTCTCACTCTAGTTAATACATTTATTATTGCTTATATATAAATTATGCATAATGTAAGGCACAAAACCCAAATCAAGTTGTTGTGGGGAAAGATAATAATCCTACAGGGGGATCTTCATGACATGGAGGAGTCCTGTTGTAATCAGCATGGATAAAGCCTCAGACTGAGCTGTGGGTCCCCTTTGGCACATCACATTTCAAAGACAACCTGGAATAGTTGGAGAAACGGAGGGAGAGCAGTAAGCATACTCAGTCATTCAAACAAAAGCGTGAAAGTCTTGTTTAGCTATAAATTAAAAAGGACATAGAATGGGAACATAGATCTTCAAAAATGATACTGAAGTGAGGAAACACATTTTTGTCATGAGTAGTAATAAGCAAAATCATAAATAAAGAAGGAGGCTAGATGTGAAGAAAATGTCCTACAGTGTAGGTAGCCAAGCACTGAAAAGCTGGGTCTAGGAAAGAGCCAACATCTGCAGCATCTGTCTTCCACTGGGGACTACGAAGCTGTAGCCCTCCTGTCTTGGCTACAGAAATTGGAGAAGTTAGCTCTGGAGCTTTTGGATGTAGTTTCCTATGGTGTTTGACTGAAGCACCAGGACTAGACAAAGTAGGTCAACAAGATCTATGATACTTTTGTCAGTCTCTTCAGGTTTCTGCATCAAACAGGAGCTCTAGCCTGGCCTCTCATGCTCATGTGAAGAAGCCCTATGATGGAAATCAGTGCTTGTGCTCCTGAAGCATCCCAAGAGTGTGACGCGGGTGCACACTTCGGTAGAACAAAATCTGTTTTCTAGCCATGAGGCTGGGACTTTCATTTATTCAGATTTTAAAATTCATGCAATTTTTGGTCTTAAAATTTATCACTTTGCATCGCAAACACTGTTACAAAATTATTTCATTTCTGTGGTTTTAGTCTGGTGCAAGTATAGTCCAGCAAGGAAGGAAAATTTCACTGCCCATTTGCCCAATCAAGATCTAGCAGTTGGGACGAATCAATGACTTTGCTCAGCCCTCTTGGTCCTATTCTATTCTTGGATCAGATTAGTGGTTAGTATTGGATGCTGAAGAAGAGCATGCAGAAAATCACGTGGGGAATGGTTATGAAACAGCTTGCCTAAAAGCAATCTTTCTTCCCTCCTCCTAACCTTCACGTTGTACTTAGCAGGAGTTAGTGCAGGCTGCATGACCCAGCCTTTCCCACAGTGACTCAGCGCTAAATTGCCTACGGGTCTTTGTAAAGCAGTCATAAGGTGAAGTCTGTTTCCTTTTTTCAAGAAATAGGGACAGCAGATGGCTTGTGGTAGAAACTAAACTACATTTCAGGTTCTCCTGGGGCTTGTTTAACTCAGTCTTCCACCTAAATGGTCAGATTGTGTTTACTTGACAATGAAGAAATGTCGATTTTGAAGTTCTTTTTATTTCCAGGAGACATGGTCATCAGCAAACGTTGAGGTAATTTTCAAGTATTTATAGTAAATGGATAAAAAAAAATCTAAATGCAGAGAGAAGATAATAATATCAGCACTTCTATTGTGAAAGGTGAAAATAAGGTCAGAGAATCCAGTTTATAAACTTTCTGAGATTTTACAGTAACAAATCTGAATCTGCTATATGCTGATCTGAGTTGTTAATGACCAATCAGACTTTTAGTTTCAGTCTCTGTGATCAATCCCTTTTGCCTTCATGTGACTGGCAGATTTAAAAATTAAATTTCTTTGGCATTTATTAGTCATTTCAAAAGTATAATCTATAGAAGCTTTTTGTGTTGTCCTGATGGTGAAGCAGTCTCGCTAAAAAAGAGGATCAGAAGTTTGTCACTTCAGTGTCTATATGCAGTGTGGAAGCAAAATACAAGAAATAGCCTGTTATTTGCAGCCGAGGCTGATATTAATTATGTATCTTCTGAAACAATAAACTAGGTTTATGTGTATTGTTTTACTAATGCTCATGTTGCAAATTTATCTGACACAGGGCTGTCAGGTTAAATTATCTTCCACAAGGTCAATGAAAGGCAGATATAAACATACATTTCAAAAGGAATGGGAATTTTTCAAAAAGTCACAGTGTCTGGTATTTCAAGATTCATCTTGTCACTGAAATTTTGAAATTTAACTCAAAGTTCTCCTTAATCATCATTAATTAGTGTTTTCTTGTTTTCTATTATAACTTCTCATTTATTTAATGAGCTTAGAGATAGTTTCATATATAAAAAAATACATACAAAAAGGTATTATGAAATCCATACTACAGAACAAAGACAAAATCAAATGCCACATGATAAAGGTATTGAGATGTGTGAACAAAAAAAAATAGTCATAGGCAACTTCGTGAGTAACAGAGACTACTCCATACACTAAAAATAGGGGAGAAACAAAATATACACACATATATATTAATATATATACACATATATATACATGTGTGTATATATATGTGTATATATATATATATATATGTAATCTGAATAAAAGCCTGCCCAGTTTACCCTGAAGCAATTGAGAAGTGACTGAGAGTTCTCCAGAGCAGCTCTGCTCTCACATGCTACCTCATTCCCTGCTGATACGGTCTGGTGCATATGTCTGCTTTATGGGATGTGTCAGGAAGCACTTACTGACTTACTCAACAGCAGTCTCAGGAGTACTTGCAGCAGTAACATCTATCTTTACCAGAATGCCCAAGACATGAGAGTTGATTCTCACCTTTACTGGAAAAAAAGCCTGCTGAAACCATCTGCAGGCTTTGAATCACCAGGTTTTCAATGCCAAGCAAGCAGGACATAGTCAAGTACCTGCTCTTATCTCAGTCCTGTCCTGGTAGGGCAGTGTTTTTAGATAGGACAAAAGTTGTGGGAAGTAATTTGACTAGCTCTGCTAGGTTATTGACTCACTCCTAATGTTGTTTACTTATTTACTATTTTCTATCACTAAATTAAATATACCTGTAATGGAACTGATGACACTCAAGAAAGAAAACATGTTACAGCTTTGGGGGGAAACTTCAGGCCTTGGTGTCTGGGAAAAAAAAATGCTCCTTCATTTGGCCTCTGGGGATGAAATACCATCCAAAAAGTAATATGGGGCCAGATAACAGCAAACACCTTTTCTGGAGGGGGAATAGAAAATATTTTGTTACAAATGAAGGAGAAGAGCATTAAAGCAAAATGTGCTTTCAATTTAAGAAGATTGAAAGGAGGGCAAAATATCAATGAAAACACTATCTAGGAATAGAAAGCAAAGCTTAATGAAAAAATACTATGTTCAAACAGCTCTGACTGGCAGCTTAAGAAAAGTAAATTAAGAAGAAGCAAGGAAACCTTTAGAGTAGTCTTTGGAGACATTACCTGTAAAAGGCTTTAGAAGTTGAAAAACATCTTTCAGAAAGTGAATAAATCAAAGTACATGATAACCTACAGAACTCGCTTAGAGAATTTTTTATCTTGAAATTTTCACTTGAATTCTCCCCCAGGTAAATATTTCACAAGAGGTGACAGCTACAAAACAGGAAAATATTTCTGCAGAGGAGAGGTACATGGCACAGCAGAACTGAGGAGTGAGTCCTCCACTGCCAGGAAGACTGCCTGGAGCTGGGAAAATCAAGATTCTCAAAATATCTAAATTTGGAAATTGTTACTATCTCTAGAGGGTATATTTTGGCTGAACACCGAATGTATTTCATCAGATCTCCCAGCCTAGAGCTGTTGGATCTATTTTCAAGTGTGCTTTTGCCTTTTGTCCTCTTGTAACATCTAAAGATAAATATATATATATTTATAAAAGATAACTTTTAGAAATTGTTGGCAATGCAGCCAGTTCTTTGGATGCTAAAAGTAGGTGATTTCTTCAGAGCTGTCAACAAACTTTTAGGGGGTTTTCACATCTGATATTTATCATTCCTGAATCCATATGCTTATTATCCCTAAGGATGAGGCTATATACATGTACGTTTTATCACACATTTAAAAATTAATATTCAACTTCATAATTACAGAGATCTTAACCTTTTTGAACCTTTCTTCTCTTTATATAACTTTCTCTATCTGCTGCTTAGATATGATTTTCTCTCTTCAGGAAAATAATATTCCTGGTTACCTAAGGAAAAATTCCCATATGCCGAATTTATAAAGGAAAGAAAAGTTATCACGCTCTTTCAAGTGGGAAACAATGAGTCACGGTGATGACAAAGAGAAATATGATTCATGTTCTCACATTTTACAGGTATTTCAGTTTCTCAAATATCATAGTTAATGAATCATCAATTCTTTACAGATTTCAAAGAACCTCTAATATTTTTTTCTAGCAGGTGCTTTGTGATGGCTGTCAGCGCTAGCATCCTTGCTCTGAAAACTGTTGAAGACTTAAAAGCAAGCACTTAAGGGTTTTAAATAAAGTATAGGGTTCTTCCCTTTGCAAGCAACCCTAGAATTCTCTTGAAATTACTCAGGTTTTGGCCTAGCAGTCTGATGTGTTCATTGCACTTTGAATCAGAAAATATTGTCATCTGTGGAAAAGAGAGAAAAAGTTTGAGTGAGAGATGGTGGTTAAACACAGAAACTGCATACGAGTTAGGGTGGGCACTTATAATAGCTTTTATAAACAGAGCAAAGTTTGGGTGGATATAGGCACTATTTAGTTTTAAACTGCCTCCTGAGAATTATTTTTAAAAACTCATTGATCTTTTAGGAGAGAGGAGTGATCTCCACAGCATCTGTTTCTGTGTTTTCATTTCCTCTGTGCTTCAGGTTTTTTATGGAATGATCCCTTTGACCAATAAAATTTAAATGTAGAATGAACAGGGCAGAATGCAACACTCACATGTGCACACACACACAGAGTCACATGAAATTTCCTCTCTGGATACACACACACACACACACAAAATTCCCTCTGCTCAGAGGTCTAATGGCAAAGCTATTGCTCGTGTAGCAAAAAAAAAAAACAGCTTCAGCAACAGCAATTGCAGAGTCTAATCTGTGATTGTACGAATAAGAACATATCTAACAGCTTTATTTCAGCCATAGTGAGGCTGTCTACAAGAAATGTACACAGTAAATTTTATGAAGTATTTCTCTTGTTTTTTTTATTCTTTTCTAGGATTACTATGAATTAGTGATTCACAAGCCCAATATTAAAAACATTACAATAATGTTTTGATATATGAAATAATGTTTGTAATAACGTATAGTAATAATTTTTATAATAATGTTTTGATATATATAAATCAAAATTTTTATAGTTCTCTATTTTTTTCTAATAACTATGGTTTTTTACATACAGATGTGTATTTTCCTTCCATTTCCTCATTGCTAAATTTTAGTAGGCATTGGTTTGAAGAAGGATACTGAGCCTGAAAGTGGCCTGTTTTTCATATTCCGCACAAACACCTCACCTTTGCAACCACATATCTTCTAACTCTACTTCTCCTTTCACATCCTGCATCTTTCCTCCTCAGTTTTTTTTTTGTTTTAATCCTTAGCCCTCTGATTCCAGCCCCTCTTGCCATGTTTGTCCATCCGTCCATCCATCCATCCATCCATCCATCCATCCATCCATCCATCCATCCATCCATCCATCCATCCATCCA
>JAUBOD010000825.1:0-38758 GCA_032353885.1 Nothura maculosa | reverse complement strand
GTCCATCCGTCCATCCATCCATCCATCCATCCATCCATCCATCCATCCATCCATCCATCCATCCATCCATCCATCCACCCAACCAACCATCCTCTTCCTTGCACTGCTACCATGTACGAGTAAAACCTTGTGCTACAGAGCTGCTGATTCCTCCTTTCCTTCACTGCCAAAGCACTTGGATGCAAAGAGATGGTAAAACGCAGACAAGTGTTTCATACTGTAGCTTCCTCCAAAGAAAACAAGTGGAAAGATTGTCCAAGAATGACACTTCTGCAAGGTCAAGGAGGATTTTGCTCAGACATGCTAGTGAGTTGGGGTGCCCCAAAGGACTGTGTTTGCTCAGTCCTGGAGCAGTGATAGACTTCTTTCAGTATCTGAGGTTAAAGAAACTGATTATATGCCAAACTTAAGTGGGTTCCCAAAAGCAGTATCATAATCCTTAGCAGCATCTACATCAGTTGATCTGAACATGTTACTTATGCTATTAATGTTTATCACATACTGCCTATCAGGTCCAATAGCCTTTGTGTTTTGAATAGCACATCTTCAGGGGAAATGGTAGATTTTTTTCTACATAGTTTACTTCAGGAACTAATCTCTCTGAGTGTTACCAATTTTTATATCTTATTTCCTACTAGAATTTAATTGATTCAGTTTCTTGGATTTTCTTATGTGTTGCCCACTAAATAAAAGAATACGTACTCCCCTCTGTTTTCTCCTTCTAAAGGCATTTTACTCTGTAATCAAATCACTCTTTAATCTCTTAAGAAGCTAATGAGATTTGAACATTAAGCCTTTAACTGCAAGATTTTTTCTCCAGAAAATGAGATAACCACTACTGTGGTTATCTTCTGTATACTCTTGAAGTTTCTAAACCCTGCTATAAATGTAGATACCTAAAATGTACACTATATTTCTGTAGCTGCTTCACTTCTATTTAATAATGGAACAAACTTACTTCTACTTTGTGAATTACGGGGATCAAAAAGTCCTTTTTCAATAATATATATCACTTAAGACTATTTATGAATTATGTCTTCCTTTTTAAAGTCTTTTTTATCCAGGATATATATTTGCATTATATTGGAGTATTCTGTCTGTTAAGACACTTATAGCTGTGTGGCTTCCCTGTCTTAATTATTATTCACTCAACTCTTTTTCTTTTTAAGAAATTTTATTTCTCAACTGCCCCAAAATATTTTTAGCCATATTTCTTCATTGTTAAATGATCACTGGAGAGAAGTGAGGACCCATAATGATCCTTTGTGAATCATCTTGAATGTCTCCTGGACTGAGGTCATTCATAAAACGATTTTCTCTTTGCATACAATGGAGATGTGCTCATGCACTAACTTGCTTTGGTTTTATTTTACAGAATATTCCATGGGGTTTATTAGCTACCCATAAGTGATCTATGAATATTTGAGGCCCAATATTTCATTTATTTTTAAGAACTCCAATCAATGTTATGGGGAAGACTCCGTGTAGTATTGCTCTGCTTTTTCATGATCTTTGTCTTTCCTAAGCAAGTTATAGATGATTTTTATTTCAAACAACTGAAGTTTTTCACAAGTTTTTAGTACAATGACTTAATAGTATATTTTTTCTTCTTAAGAAGGTAAATTTTATACTAATCTTACATATTTCATCTCTTCACACTCCTGCATGTCATTGCACTATATCAACTTTATATTGACTATATCAGCTATATGCTTTTTTCATCTTATCAGTTCATTGCTTCAAAAACTTATCTGTCCAACAGACTTTTGCCATGAGTAAATTAAAAAGAGCCAAAACATATCTATACTATTAGTGATATTTCACCTAGCTGGGTTAAGAATGAGCTCCCTGGTCATTCTTCCAAGGCAGGCACCCAAAGCCTGCTATAACCTGTGTAGTCTCTTTGGATGTTGTGTCTTTGGTTCAGTCAGTGAGATATGGAGCTTTATTATCCTGTGTTATTGATTCATCCACCCCTGGGATTACACTTCATATTTTGTATCAGATATAGCTCACCATAGTGATGTGATTATGCCTCTTGCCAACATTGTTTTAATGAGCTCCTGCTGATGTTTCTTCTTCCATCTTGTGGTATTTGGAAGGATTGTCAGTGATTGTTAGTGACTGTTATTCTACACTCCAAGACTCTCTATAATTTTTGTAAGAGAAAAATAATACCTCAAGTTCAGCATAAACTACAGAACAAACAGTAAGGTAGGCAGATTTGTATAAAATTTTAAGTAGTCTTAAAAAGGAAGTGCCAAGCAAGTGTGTCTAACCTATACTGTCAATTTAAAAAAATATATACTTACATATACATTTGTATATATTTGTAACAATGTGGCAAATTTAAATATACACTTATTTATCATGGCCCAGCCTTTTTCCAACTAAATAATCTCTTCTAATTAATCCTTTTTTTTTTAGAAACTTGAAATGATTGGTGTTAAAGACTAGAGGAGAAAATGTGTGTGAAACATTTTTAGGTTTCCCACTCCATGTTTGCTTTTCAAAAAAATATTTGCTCTGTATTTGACATGGACGAAGAAAAGTGTGACATAGTATATGAATTCCACATTTTTTTTAAAGTATAATAATTTTATCCAGAGTAAATCACCAAAATGCCTTGAATGGCATTGAAACCCATAGAACCCATAGAAATCAGTGAAAATTTTGCTATTAATTCCAATTGGAGTATGACATGTGTTGATCTTCCACCAAGTGGGTTTTTGGACTTGGCAGAGAACATAAATATATGAAAACAATATGGATAGATCACTCATTATATTTTTAAATGCTACATTTAAAATATTTCTGGACAAAAACAGACTTATAAGTTCTTCAGTTCACTGTAGCTGGTATCTTTTCATTAGCTATTTTCTTGAAATGTCACAATAAAAGTAACTCCCAAATAATTCAAGCTCCAGGAACCAGAATGTGTTTGGAAAAGTTGCCCTCTAGATTGACCTTTTTTTAAAACACTTGGTCTCTCAGAAAAACTCCTGTATAAATATTTAAACTGAGAACATCCTTTATTATTTCATTTGACATGAGCTGACAAGTGGTAGATCTAGTTGTCTTTTTGTTTAATTTCACTTTATTTATTGGTTTAGTGATTAAATTTCATATGAAAAATTTAATAAATTGGAAATCATAATAATAAGTATCAATTATATAACATGAGTAAATTCAACAGAGTTACTAAGAAACCATCTATTTGCTCTAGGCCAGTGGTAATTTATTTTAAATACTATGCTACAAAAGAATAAATTGCATTAATGTCTTATAACAGAGTTAAATCTTGAAAAACAAAAACTAAAAAAAAGATTAGGAGAGAAAAAGGATTAGAAGTTATAGATCAATTATGAGACATGAGCAAAGTACCATTCAAGTTTATGCTAAAAATGCATTTGATACTAAGGTTCAGCAACAGTTGATCTTAGATCTCTGAATTTTAATTCAAATCTGATCCAGAAATACTTGATGGTCAACAGTGTCAAATTCTGAGGAAGCTGAGTAGGTGTCTTCTGAGCATTTTCAGAACTAAGCTTTTAAAGGCTTATGCAAAACAGCAGACACTAAAAACAGAAAATCCAAAATAGACTTGTCAAGGGCTTTTCTTGAACGAGAACATGCAGCTATGCAGGATTAAAATACAGCCCTTTAAGAAAAGAAAAAATAATAAAAAATGTTCAATCTCTTAATATAAACAGAATGTAAAATATTGTATCATACAAAGAAAACAACCATACAACCCAACTATCTGGCTTTCCATAGATTTTTTTTTTTTTGTCATTAATCTCTTAATACTCTTGGTAATAGTTTTCGGCAGTATGGTGCTAATAACAAGCAAATTTTAAAAAACATTTCACACAACATTCACTCTCCAAATATGCTAGAACATTTTTGAAAGACACTACACGTAAAAGACAGAAAGTGCACAAACTAATACATATATAGGGAAGACAAAAGAATGTGTAAGGTCGTGATGAGTGGGTTTCAGAGAAAGTAACCAAGCAGCGCAGTCTCATGCATCCAGGTGCAGGAGTTTGGTTGGGCAGTTACTCCGTACTCAGCATCCGCCCATTTACTTTGACTTGAAAGGAGTCTTACATTGCAGACATGACAATTTGGCAACCCAGTGGCTACTGAGTGGCAACTCAGTCTGTTCTCAGGTTTTAGCCATCTACAGCTTTATGCTTGAGTCTAAAGGCTGAGTTGCCAATGTTACAAAAAAAAGTTCAATATGTTAAGTATGTTTTTCCACTCTCACCTTTCATTAAACTGCCTAACAGTTTAAAACTTTTCTTACGGAAGACTGCCCTCCCAGGTTACTGTGCTCATCTCAAATGATGAAGGACTTGTAAAAATGCTTACACTTGCCTGTCTTAGTCTTAGTTATGATAAAAAATGGCTTCCAAACAGACTGATTCTAAGGAAATAAAGAAATAAAAGTATTGTTATTATTATTATTATCACTTGTAAAGCTGGTAGATGACCCTACATGTCTTAACTCAATACTCGTAAGAGTCAAGATGATCATTTATATTTTTGGTCAAAAGTGCATCAATTTAATATCAATTTCCAAGTGGTCATCTTTGAGGCAAATTTATTCTTACTTTGTAAATCACTAGTTTAACTGAAATTATTCACACAAATAAGTCAGGGCAGATTTTGAAACCTTGGCAGTGTCTGGAAAAAATAATATAGACCTGACTTCATGTTCAAATAACTATGTATGTTCAAAATAAATTGACTTAATTTTAAGTGGGAGGGTCTCATAATCTTAAACAATTCAGTGATGATAAATAATCTTGCTTGCTTTTATTTTATTGTCTTTACTTTCTTAAAACTCCATAAGTTTACTGTGATCACTAAATGCTTGTGTTCTGAAAAATATCATTAATTGGTATCTGATAAGGTCAGTCCATACTGATAAAAAAACTACCTCTTTCAGAACTGATTAGAGTTTCTCATTTTTTCTCATATTTATAGATAATATTTGTGTAAATTTCTGTTACTGAAGTAGGTTCAGTGGCAGAACTCATGAATTATTATTATTTTAGATAAAATAATTTTTCAGATCAGTCCTTTTATTTAAATTTCTTGAACCATTCTCTAAAATTGAATTTTTTTCTATCAAATAGAATTGCAGTCTTATGTGAGCTTGAGATACCTCTGTCTGTTCTTCATTAGGTGTTTTGTATTATGTAAATTCTTTATGCTTTCAAAAGCAATATTCTTATTTTAAAGTTTATTGAATGACCTGTCTGCATAACAAGGACCTTTCTGTATTGTAAGAATATAGCATGTGGCCAAGACTGGAATATGATCGTGTTCAGCCAAAGCTTTTTGTATGCTTTTGTGAAAGCTTTCCCCAGTCATTACTCTGCTATCTTGACATTGGCTATTTGTACTTGAACTTTTCTAAGATGGATGGAGAATTTTATCTCATCCGGTCCTCTCCACATGTCTTTTCTAAATATTTATAATAAAAATGAGCTAAATAAACAGAATTTCTCCTCAATCTCTAGTATATTTTAACCCTTTTATTGACTTTTATTCTCTTTTCTTTCCTGCTGGACTTAAGTGCAGAAGGAAGGTAGTGGGATTTTCAAGGTGCACCGAGGAAATTAGAGCAACTACATAGGCTTTTGATGTTGTCTTCTACAAAATTAATGAGCTATTGATAATTTTTTCTAGTGTCATTTGAGTAGCCATTATCATTATGTATGAAGTCCTCCTTTGAAAAACAAATTTGGTAATCCATCAAAGAATTAGATGTGAAAATTGCTCTTCAGTAAGATGACAGACAAGTTGAAGCTGCTAATTCATTTGTAGGTAGTCCTGTATAGCTGGTATGCTGCAAAAAATTTTTTTTATTTTTCTCTCCTTGGACATTTCAAATACTGAAAATGCAAGAAGAAAAGCACATCTAAGATGTTGGATATATATAAGTTTTGGAATAACAAGCAGTTTTGCATTATGCACAAGTGCTGGACCTCTCTTCGTGGAGACACAGAAAGACCTTTTCACTATACTTGCAGTATACAGAATTTATGAGCAGCTGCGAGAAGACACTATTAGATGATATGAATTCAGATCGTAATCACACTTAATCAGTAGAATTGATTGGTGTGCTTTGCCATCTGCATGGGCAACCATCAGCTATGGTCTGCCACTACTGTCAGTGTGACCTGTTGCATGGATAAATGTAGTTTGTGGGTAAAAAGAAAATGAATATTCTAAACAAACCTGAAGCTTAAGCTAAAAGAAAATATCAGCATTTTGGGGAGGTTATAGTCATACTATCACCTCACTGTTTGCAGTTAGCAGTCTCCACAGAGGTCACCTCAGCATATAGCTTCAGCAGTCCCCTCACACGGTAGATCATCGCATAGAAGAATGTCATTTTTCATTACCTAAAAAGATGTCCTATGATGGCTACTTCCCAGTCAGACTATAATGCTGTACTGTAACTAAATCTGATAAACTCAGAGGCCCCTAACTCATTTCTGCAGAATAGATTTCTGTAGAATATCCCGTATCTATCATCATATAAAAATAACTTTTCCTTGAAAACATTTCATACACAATAGCAAACAAATTTCTGTTGCACATAAGATTTCATCTAATTTATTCTGAAGAGTAGGTAATAAAATGATTCACTTGTCAAATAATAGTATTCTAAAAAATATTTTCAGAGAATTTTCATCAAATTTTCGTAGAATCACAAAATGGTTAAGGTTAGAAGGGACTTCTACAGATCATCTAGTCCACCCTTCCTGCTTCAGCAGGGACAACTAGAGCATGCAGCCCCGGGTGGCATCCAGGCGGGTTTGGAAGACCTCCAGAGAAGGAGACTCCACAACCTCCCTGGGCAGCCTGTGCCAGGGCTCTGTCACCCTCACTGTAAATAAGTTCCTCCTCACATGCAAATGGAACTGCCTGTGTTCCAAATTACACTCATTGCCACTCGTCCTATCACTGGCCACCACTGCGAAGAGTTTGGCCCCTTCCTCTCTGCATTATCCCTTCATGTACTTATACATATTAATCCCCTCTCAACCTTCTCTTCTCCAGAGACAACAGACCCATGTATGAGTCTCTCCTCATACTAGAGATGTCCCAGTCCCTTAATCATCTTTGTCACTTTCCACCGGAACTTCTCTAGAAGCTCCACATTCTTTTCGCACTGAGGAGCCCAGAACCGCAATCAGTATTCCAGGTGCGGCCTCATCAGAACTGAGTAGGGGCAGGATCCCCTCCCTTGACCTGTTGGCAACACTCCTCCTGATGCAGCCATGAGGACACTGCTGCCTCATGGTTAACTTGTCAACCAGGACTCCCGAGTCCCTCTCTGTGGAGATGCTCTCTGGCAGGTCAGCCCCTAATCTGTACTGATGCCTGGGATTATCCCTCCCCAGGTGCAGGTCCCTGCACTTGTCCTTATTGAACCTCATGAGGTTCCTCTCTGCCCAACTCTCCAGCCTGTTCAGGTCCCTCTGAAAGGGGCCCAGGTCCCTTATTTTACAGAACAAATAGCAACCTGTATTTCCATAGATAACATAACACCAAATACATTTCCATTCTCAGGGTGTAAATCATGTAGTGTAGCAATTATGCTAAGGCTCAAGTTCTAAGAATCTTAGAATCACAGAATCATAACATGGGAGGTTGAACCTTCGGAGACTATCTGGTCCAACTCCACTCCTCAAGCAAGGTTAACTATGGTAGTTTGCTCAGGAACATGTTTAGTCAGGTTTTGAATATCTACAAGGCTGAGGACCCACATCTTCTCTGGGAAATCTTTTCCAGTGTTTGACATCCCTCAAAGTAAAATAGTGTTTTCTTATGGAAGTTTGAAGATGACATCTCCTTTGTTTACAATTGTGCACATTGCCTTTTTTTCTGCCACTTAATATCCCTGAAAATAGTTTGATTCCATCATTATACCCTCCCTGCAGATATTTATAAACATTGATGGCATCATATCTTTTTTATATATAAGTATGCATATATACATGTGTGTGTATATATATATACATTTTTTCAGATGAAACAGATTGATCTCTCTCACTCTTTCCTTTTATGACAGATACCTCTATCCCTTAATCACCATTCTGGACTTTGGCTGTACTCTCTCTCTATAAATCCATGTCTTTCTTGTACAAGGAAGCCCAGAATTTCATATGGCACTCCAGATGTGGCCTCACCAGGACTGCAGGACCACCTCATTTGACATTGACCTGCTAGTAAACCTCTTCCTAATGTAATCCAGGATACTGTTTGCCTTCTTTGCTGTGAAGGTGTTTCCCTGACTCGCATTCAATTTGGTGTCCACCAGAAACATTTTCTGCACAGCTACTTTCCAGATAGTCCACCGTGGCCTGTACTGGTGCATGGAATTATTTCTCCCCACATGCTGGACTTCATATTTCCCTTTGCAGAGTTTACGGAGACTCCTGTTTGACTATTTCTCCAACCTATTGAGATCTCTCTAAATGGCAATGCAGCCATATAATGCACTCCATCCAGCCCTTTCATTTTCATAAGAATGAAATCATGCAGAGCACCTTTCCTCGTTAATGCCTCAATCACCTGTGTTAGGAAATTACCGTCAATGCTCCCCTGAAACCTCTGGGATTGTTTGTGCCCTGATGTGTTGCTCCTTGGGCAGATTTCAGGGTAGATTCTCCCGTGAGGACCAGGGTTATTCCTCCTGTGCACACACCTACAACGTTATCCATGTGTTTCTGTCTCGTAATCCTCACCCATCCCTAGACACAGATGCATGCACTGTTGCCTTGCACAAAGGGTAACTCCTCCTCACCTTCTCAGCTTGCATTTCCTAAGGAGCCTATAGTCATTCATCACAGCACTCCAGCTGCATGACTCCAGCTACCATTTGTCTGTGTGCCCAGTGAGATCATAGCCAGTAACTGCACACAGAATTCTAGATAACTCATTTATTTCTTCCCCTGTATTGAGTGCTTTAGTGTACAGACATGTCACAGAGGCACCCAAGCATGCTAATTTCATGGAAAGTGTATGACTTCTTTCCTCATAAAGCTGTCCCACAGATACTTCTTTATTTATGTGCATACACTTGGGGTAACTCCACCCCAGTTTTGTTGACTATGATGTCCCTTCTATTCTCATTACTCTGGATCTTCTACTTGTGAATTCTGTCCACTGTTTCCTCATTTCATTGTTGGTCACCCTCTCACCATTCCATCATTCCTAGTTTAAATCTCTTACCAGGTTGACCAGCCTGGTGACAAACACACTTCTGCACTACTTAGGTGTATCTTGACTATTTCACGCAATCTCTTTTGATCCTCAAAGAGAGTCTAAAGGTCATAGAAACAAAAACTATGTTGCTGACACCAGCTGCACAATGAATTTTTGACTTGCAGGATCTGTATGTGTATATTCTGCAGTAGTCCGACAGTCCCACAGTGCAGGTTCTCATATAAAATACAAAATAGTATTCTCACAGAAAATAGTAACTCCATGTGCTAATTCCCTGCCATGAGACATTCTACTTGCTTTCATGCCAGTGTGGCTGGAGAAACACTCCTACACAATCTGGCCATAAAATATGTATATCAGAATTGCTTTTCTGTCACTGCTGCTTCTTTTCTTTGTTACTTTTCTTTGTCAATGTGCCATTGTAAATCCCCCTCCGTATAATCATCTCCTAACTTTCATTGCAACCATTCTGGAATAACTTCCAATCTAAAACTCTGCTGAAATCCACCTATGCTTTTCTTGCCTTGCTTTGAGTAATAAATACTTGACACCTGCAAGTTTTTATGCTGAGGGACAGTAACGTATCAAGAGGTGTCGGGAGCCTACAGACTCTTTCACTTGTATTTGTCCCAAGTTAGAGCAATCATGCAATGAAAGTTGTGATGCTTCTAGAGCTGTGTCACCATGGAGAAATATAATATTCTGGCTTCTCTTTTCTGTAAATTGTACAATCTGATTGACATATTCATTGTCACTGGAATATCAAATCTTTCAATTATGGCACTATCCATAATTGTAACAGAACACTTTCTGTTGAGAAGGATAAAGTGATATAAGTTGATTCACTTTTTAGTTGCATAGACATCTTTGCTGAGTCCTCAGCCTATTATTCACCCACATCTATTCTGAGTTTACTGGCTCTTTTCTTTCTTTTTGCTATTCGGTTATGAATATATCTCAAATTAGATCTCTATGAAATAGCTAATTCAGAATTTCACATAATGCTCATTTTCTTCCTTTCTTAGCATATAAAGCTTCTGCAGTATAATGTATTTGACTGATAGACAGGCAGATATGTACATATATAGATAAGTAGGTAGGTATGAAGACAGGTATGTGGATGGATGGATGGATTTTAGAGATCCTAAAAGCCTCCTGTTTGGGTGGAAAATACATTTTTACGGGCAAGACACAAGATTTAATTTTAGGCAACTTCTATCTGCCATGTACTCAGTTTCTTAAGACATTTGCCTTCTGACATTTTGGCATGTATTACTTTAGAGAACCAAGTAGAATTACAATTGCTAAAGAAAATAAGATCTTCATTGAAACATGTTTTCTGACTACCATTTTGCCTTGGTCAGGATATCAGAAAGAGCCCTGTGTGAATATAATGAAGACTTTGATAGGCCACTGACACCTGATCTGGTGTCTGATCTGGAAATGAAAGGAATACATATACGTCGCTCCCATACCGATTAGATACGCTAATGTGGTTTTACAATGCAAACTAGATATTAAGAGCTCAGCCAGTGCATGGAGCTTCCTCCTCTGCTACAAAGTTTATATGGGAATTGCATGGGAATGCAATGTTTCACTGAGAAAGACGGATGCCATGTTCCACATGGATTGCTTTCATTTGTAAGTCCTGATGTGAAAAGCTGCCTTTCCCTCATCTACAAGTGATAAATATGTGGATCATTGGTCAGGTCGTCCTTGGGCGAAATGGAAGAAGGCTGCATTCTCCATCTCTGTCATGTTTGATGATACAGGATTAGACAGAAGCTATAAACAATCTAAAGCTTTATTCTCCTCTCCCTAAAGCAGAGGTAGTGGATGTATTTATCATGAAAGAATAACTGTTTCCTTATTCTTTCTCTTACTTTTTTGACCAGGTTCACTTTTGCCCAGATTAGTTCAAGACAACTCTTCACTGGACTATAGATTGCTTGTGGGCTTTTTTCACATCTTTTAGATTTCCTGTTGAAATAATAATATATCAGCAGAATATCCAGCACAGACAGAACATATGTACATGCTTTTCTTGCTTTACACCTTCAATTCCTTTGCCCCTCCACTGCCAACATTTGAGCCTAGGTCTCAAGGGATACATATGAAGATCCTATTCTGACCCACATGTATCATTTTCTTTTTCAGTCTAGGATCCTCCAGGCAAAAAGGCATAAAATAGGCACTGTGACAAGGTCCCAGTTTACATGACTGGGGACCTGGGTCTGAAAGATATTTGCCTAAATATCTTCCTGTGATTTTCTTGAACATGGAGGAGAGCAAACATCTGAGAGCTCTTAGCTTTCCTAACCATTACTCTTAAAATGAGAAAACTCTGGCAATTATCCTGTCAACAAAGGCTGAAAAATGAGCTTTCTAAGATACTTGAAAATGCAGTTAAGAGGAAGCCTTAATCAGTATTTTAATATATAAACACTGCAGCTGAATTTTCACATATTTTGGGGCACTGCAAACAATCAGCAAGGTTGCATAAATGTGTAGCAAAATGTACACATCGACCAGGTTGCCTTCTACCATCATTATTTATGAATTTATTTATTTTAGGAGAGGTAACTCATTTATGAGTTCCTTCATGCAAAAAAATTCCATTATTTTCAAGGGGCTTTGCACTGTTATACATGTTTCAGTTAGCTATAGAAGTGGCAAGCTAGAGATTAGGCATGAATATGATCAACAGGAAGAGAAAGAAGTGTTGATGCAGATGAAACGTGGGAGACAATGGAAATAAGGGAAGTGACTAGGTTGAAAAATGAAGCAAAGCAAAACAAAATCCCCTGGAAAATCAAAGATCAAGCCCATGTCGTAGAACTGGTTTTGAAAGCACAAGCTAAAACAAACTGCACATCCAAGGTTATCTGAAGAATTTTCAGATTTTCCCTTCTGTTTTCACTAGCAAAAAGTATTAAAACAATCGTATTTAGTTCCAAATCTTGTCCATGAAGTAGCATTTTAGCTCCATGATCAGTCAGGATGAGCCAGATTAACCCTCAAAGTGTAATATTTTTTAAATAATTTGTATGTCTGATGACGTTCCTTCCAGAGACACACTTATTTTAAGATGATTATCACACTGTGTTTAAGAAGGAGAAGAGAGCAAAAATGAAAGCAAAAGACTAAAATCCAAAACACCAACGCAGAATAGCTTATTGATTGGGAATCATCCTAGTCATGACAGCAAAATTTTCTGTAATGAAGATTCATCCAGTGATCTGTAATCTCCCTGAAGTAGAAAAGTGCTTGCTGATTTCTCATCCTTTTTGGATTTAGGATAGTCTTAAGTCTGCTTTGGTAATTATTTCTCGCTATGGGGGAATATATGCAGGAAGTAAATGGATAATGTGAAATTGATCCTACTGTCTTCTTTAGAAACTTTCTCTTGGGTTTTAGTGTTCACAAGGTGTAAGCCAGGAATCAAAAAATGTAACTCTGCAGGCTTATGTCCCATTATTTTTTTTCTAGAAAGAAGCATAATCTACCACCATGGTAGGTAGCCATCAGGGACACCCAGCCTGGTAGGCATCACTTTCTGAGGTGATCTGATGTGGAGAAGCAGACATTGCTAAGGTGTGATGTCTGTCTTCTGAAAACAGGCCTAAACAAGTCTGACTCTATCCTCACTATCCTTCCCAATCTTTCAGTCATCCCGTAAGGATACTTCTCCCAGTATTTTCCAGTTCTTCAATATCCATCTCTTATGAAAGTTATGTGCTCCCAGTAAGCTTGTCCACTAGTTTTTGCATATATATCAAATACAGAAGTAAAATACTATCTTGACGCTACATGAGTGAGCACTCTTGGCTCTGCATTTCATAGGATAAATTGATTGGTTAAACATTGTAACTCCTGATATCAGCAATTAATGTCTCAGCTAAGCATATTTCAATAAATGCTGTTAGCTGTAAGTTCCTCTGCATAGTGATTATTATAGAAGAAGTATGTTGAATACATACTTCATTTTTTTTTCTTTTTTTCTCTTTCAAATTCTCTTATTGTATTTTCTGCCTAATATAATATATTCCTGGTACAGACTGTTGTGCAGAGTGGACATATAGAGCAGAGCTTTCATATTTTGGGGAATCAGAAGAGAGAAAACATATGAAGTATTGCTTGGACACTCTTTTTGGCCCAATTTGTCCAATGTCATAGATAAAAATGTGCTCTTTGGAAAGAGCAAGAGCAGATGTCCATTTGTTTCAGCATCACCAGTAGCATTGTCCTGAACAGCTACTCCCTGAAAGAAATGACTTCTAGCCTTTCAAGAACTTATAGCCAGTGCTGTTATCTTAGGACAAACTTGAGTCAACAGAAGTGCAGATTGCTTCACCTTACCTTGGCCATGCATTTTTCAATCCTCTGTTTATGTTACTTTTGTTACTCATCCAGATATTCAATGAACCACTTCAGTAAACACCTGTGATTGAAAATTGACCCCAAACCAGGAAAATAGTTGGATTTTCATTTGACTAGCTTCCTGATTCATTCATACTACACAGGCATTGGCACAGGACTGGCAATGGGAACATGCATTTGAAAATAACCTGGAAAAGGAAGGCATGACCCTTCTTAAAGTGCCAACTTATCCTTTGGATGTTTTGAATAGAAATAGCAGCCCAATATCTACTTTATCTTATAAACATCTCTTACCTCACTTTCTTAAACCATCTTTCTTAAATGTACTTATTTGCTGATTCCCTGTATTTCCATTACTTCAGCTCTTGTTGTTTTATTGTCCTTTATAAATAAATAGACCAAGAAGACAGGTCTGAGCTTTCATCCTGCAGGTTTTTACTGACCTTTTCATAATGTCTTACAAGCAAACCGGTGAAAGCTCTGTTCTTCAGAAAAGTCTCTTACCCTTATGTGTACCTAGCAGAAATCCTGTACGTAGGTCTCTGTGGATTATTGCAATGTATGATGGCTGCAGAATAAGAATTACAATTCTCTTGAATCAGTTAGCTGTTTCACTAGGATGAAAGCCACATGGTGAGGAGCAGGTTTCACCAAGGGCTAGGTACAAATCCAGCATTGCAAGAAATCCTTACATTGCTAGCTTCTTACATAGGCAAGATGTTCTTGTGCATGTTTTATGAGTATATGCTTGGTCTTCCAGTAACTTGGGGACATTTCAATTCATTGTCCAATATCAACCACATTTGCAAAGGTCTGTGGTTCTCCAAAAGAACATCAAACTACCTGTGTATCTCACAGAAAAAAGGAATGACCCTGCAATGAAGATCTGGGTGCCACACTGGGGAACATTTTCTCCCATGGAGCACATATGCCTCTCAACACCAGAGGAGCTGGAGAGGACAAAACTCTAGTAAATAGCCCAAAAGCCCAAGAGTCTTAAATCATAACTTATATTAAAAAAAATCAATGTCACTGTTAACAAAGATCCATACAACACCAGAAGTCATTAGCTTTAGAGCCCACTAAGCTTCTTATTTATATGAAATTGGCTTACCCTGCTTGTATCTTTATTTTTTCTCTTTTCTTAAGGCAAGCAGATAATCTACTTTTCCTTTCAAAAATTCTCAGTGACAGTGTAGATCTAACACTATCTTAGAAGTGTATTCATTTCACTTGCATCAGTATTATTCATCAACAACACAGAGCTAGTCTGAAGTTGGCAGGGAATCAAGGGCAAGCAGTCATTTTTCTAATCAATGCCCCTTCAAAAAAGTCATTTACTCTCCAAGTCTAGACATATAGCAGAAATCTACTTTGCTTTGCTCTATTTAACATCCAATCTATTCTCTAGAAAGCTGAGAACAACTTGAATTTCCATTGCCTCATGCACTTTTGGCAGGGTGCCATATGAATTGTTGAGCTTATCAAATGCCAGTATCTAGAACTTCATATAAATAGCCTCCAAACTCTTTGAAAGGCAGTGTAGATTGGTTTCCATCAGACCAAGTAATGACATTCCTCTTTAAGATTCGTTTTTGGTACAAGAACTCTTTTCTTTTAAATTTATTTTACTTCCACAAGGACCTTTCACCTATTGTTCCAAATACTATCTACTGTTCTTTTGAGACAGATTGTTCTTCCATCACAAAACTCTCTGAAAGTGTCACTGGTCTTGTATCAGTCTGTGTTGATATGATCAGACTAATGTCATTGAGCTCTGGGTAGATTGACACAAATCTGTTTTGTTTTGTAAGAGTGAACATCTCTGTTCAAAATCACTTCAACAAGGTTTTTAAAGCTCTAAGCAGTTTAATTGTAAAACTAGCAATACAAAAGAGGTATTTTTCCTATGAAGATGTCAGAAATATTGGATGCAACGTGTAAAGACTTATTTTCTTCTCCCTCTCTCCATTAAACATGCTTCATCTGTTTCTGTTATTGGGGTCACTTATCACCCTCAGAACATGCTTTCACTGTATAGAATACTGCCACTTTGAAAGCACTAGCCGAGTGAGTCATCATTTCCTATTGATACCACTACTGAGTTGTGTAATTCTGCTGTGTCTCCTACTGCTGATAAAATTGCCCCATGATGCAACCATAATGCATGCTACAACACAGTTCATTTTGGACCTCAGGGACTCAAATCTTATCAGTCAGGGAATGGAAGATCTCTAAAGGGCCACTGGGCCACTGTATAATTTAAGACCTGAAAGATTTATATGGCAAAAAAAGCCTGTCCTTAAAACCATTATTGCATCATTATTTTAGATTAGTTTTTAGGACAGATATGCAAACTGACATATCAGCCTAAATAAACTAAGCCAGATGCTGTACAAAAGGCGTATGATGGAAAGGGTGTTTAATTCCCATAAAGTGTTCTGGAAGACCTATTGATTCAACTTGCCCACCCGGTTTATGAAAAATAGCCTAGGAAATTGCTCTTAGGAGAGCATGCTGTTTACCTCTGCCAGGGCTGAGGGCAAAATGCAGTGATAAAGTGTGCCTCATTTTTTTTACTCCTTTTTTTCCTCTCTAATAGAAATATTGATCTAATGAAAAATACCTGATTTTTTTTTATTATTTATTCCCAAACCCAGGACATGCTCTTAATGACCTTATCTTATGTATGTATTCTAATAGCCATTTATTCACCTGTAAATGTGGGAGAACAAACTCTTCACAGTCAGTATGCAGAGATCAACTTGAATTTTCCATTTTAAGGCATAATGTGAAATTATTCCCCATCTCTTCCCCATTGCATTGTGACTTTGGGGGCTGCAAGAGAGGCATATCCTGCCTTGTCTGGTGCAGAGCAGTCATCTAATAATGATATGAGGTTCCTCATGAGTTTTTTCCTCTCTGGAAATGGCAGATATTTAAGTTAGTTTGTGGACAGCAGTTCCCCAATGAAGCCACCTAATCAGTCGACTTTTTTGTGTCCAAGCACTTTGTGAAATGACATGCTATTTTTGAAAATAGAACTCTTTAACACTGGAACTGAAGACCAGGCAGCAGAAATGTTTGCCACAAAGTATTCTAGGCATGTCTCAGAGGTAGAAATTATCTGCTGTGACAGAAAGTGGTTGGTAATGATCAAAACTATATGGTGTCTCAGTCTAAAAGACCACATAATTATCATTTTTATCTGACCATTTGAACTATTTTGTGATGGCATATCAGATTTCTTTCATTGTTAATAATACCTACCCTTCCTTTTCTTTTTTGCCTAAGCACAGGTAGTTGCCACACCATCTTTCAAATTATTTTTTCTTTCTTCCTTTAAATTCCTCCTTCAGGCTGAAATTCCTAAAACAGCCACATACACTAGTCAAACATACAGGCATGTGATTTGTTGCTTGCCTTCATGGAAAGGCATGGTAGATGGCTTCTCTTCAGAAAGTGTGGTGATCTTCAGACTTTTTTTTCCTAAAATTCAATGGACGATCTATGCTGGATGCTAGTACCTCTTGTCTGCTGACCCTTAGGTAACTCTGAGCAGATGTTGGGCAGTCTGATCGTGCCTTTTCTTGGTCAGATCTACCAAGTTTCCTGTTTCAGTCAGGCATATTCCCTATTAAGGAACATTTTCCTCTCATTTTCCCTTTTTATATCACGTATTTTCTTGACTTATTTTAGTCTTTCTTAGTGCTGAACAGTTGCAGAGAGGACAATGTTTTTCTTGGCAGGAGAGCTCTGCATTGCAGCTGTGTCCAGAGCTCGGTTGTAGAACAGAGCTGCAAGAGAAAAAATGTACCACAACTAGAGCTTGGCACAGAGAAGTCTCTGTCAGAACCAGCAGAAAAGTAAAAAAAAAAAAAAGAAAGAAAGAGAAAAAATGATGTTAAGGCAAAAAGAGAGAAAAGGGAGTGGGAAACAAAGCAAGATAGACAAATAAGGTGAAGAAGGTGAATTAGGAAAGAATCCAAGAATTAGGAAAAATGTGAAGAGAAGGGAAAAGGTTAGAGGAGAGAGATTTTTTGATCATTTAAGTAGAAAAGCCAGGGCACTGTCCCGTCACCAAATCACACTCTCTTCTTCCATTTCTACCAGTACATTTGAAGCATGTTGTTTTGCAGCTTTTCTTATCCTCCTCCTCCCCTTGCATCCTAAGCTAACTGAAATATGGGCTAAATGGGCAGTCAGACTTTTAGAGCCTTCATTCAGTGATGGATGTTGGTACTGATCTGAGCTGTGGCAAAAGCACTGGAGGTGGGAGAAGGGAGCTGATGAACAAAGGCAAGATTCTCTGCATCATTTGCTTTTCAGAGAACTGTTCTGAGACACCTGTCCTAATTTGCTGGCCTTAAAATACCATCGTCAGTCATCATTGACAAAATTCAGTCCTTTTCTTTACAGCCTATTCCCAGAGGACACAACTGAAGCGTTATTGTGTTTTTAAAAACATTTTAAATATTACAAAAAGACAAAACTGCTCACCTGAACACCAATTCTATACTCCTTCTTCAAAACTACGGACTCTTCAATCTTCTCTTCATTCTTATTCTTTTCCTCTGTACACTCTCAGCTTTGCCTACAATCTTCTTGAGCAGTGGTACCTAAATCTGGAGAGGACCCCATAGGTCTTATAAAAGACCTTTTCCGGGTAAGGTGTAGAGAAGAGCAGTAGCTTTTTGGGTCCTGCAAAAATCTCTTTTGTCTTTTCTTGCAAGTGCCCTGACATTTTACACTCAGGTGACGGATGTCTTTGTAGTAAATTAAGCCAAAGTCTGATACTATCACAGCATATTTCCAGTGTTTGATCTGTGGATTTGTTGTACACTGAGTCTGTCCATATGGATTCAATACATGATCATTCTCAACTGTAGGACAATATCTGTGTTGCACTATCTAAACTGCTTCTTAGCTGAAATTGTTAGCATAAACTCCTTAGCCCATCCAGAAAATGGTCCCAGTGCAGATGTTTATCTTCTTGATCTGCCGTGGAAGAGACTATCTGCACTTAGTTTGTTGAATGAATAATGACTGAAGAAGCTGCTGCTTGCAGCTGTGATATGCTTCTAGAGGCCCTTAAGAAGGCTCTGAAATAAAGCTTTGCTCTACTTCTTCATGTGCATGTGGCACTTATTCCTTCATAAGACTGTTGCCTCGGTCCACACTTTCAACCTCCTTCTTACATACATACTAGAAGATAAAAAGATGTTTTTGAGATCTTGGGATGCTAAGACCTCCTCTGCATCCTAGGACATAGTCTGAGATCCCTTAGGATGCACAGACATTTTTTTTCTGTGAGGTTGTTCCCAGTCAGGTATTTCCCATTTTTATATGTGCATTTGATTTGTCCTCATGTAGTGTTTAGTATGTTGCATCTATCTTCCTCAAATTTCATCTAACAGCTCAGCACAGCTCAACAGAGATTCAGTGAGGATGAGTTAAAGGTCGTTCCTTGCCATGCTCCTGAGCTTGCTTCTGTTCAGGAAGTTTAGATGTGTATTCTCTGTTGGAAGAGTCTGTTCTTAAAGGAAAATACAGGGCATTGTATTTTTTGGGATGCTAATCATCTTGAGAGCTGTGCTTTATGGTAATTTCATCTGAAGTATGTAGCTTAGTACAATGATGTGTGAGCCAGGGTTGAAAATAGTTGTGGCATTTCCTATCTACTGCTGTTTGTTTATCCACCGAGGCAGTTATCCTGACAAAGAAAACTGATATGACAGCAGTTGGTTCCTGTCAAATCCCTGTTGACTTTTTCATGGTCCTTTTAAGTGCTCATGCACTGGTTGTTTCTTTGAAACCTCACATCTTGGGTGTCAGAATTAGGCTGAGTACAGTACGCTGTAGTTAGTACTTTATTTCTTTCCTTTTTTGAAGACAAGTCTTATGTTTACCTTTCCTCTGTCCTCTGACACCTATGCTGTTCTCCATGGTCTATGTGATATCTCATAGATCATTCCCGGTGTCTGGAAAATGGTGTTGCTTGCTTCCTTAAATAGTCTGCATGGATTTCATCAGGCATTACTGACTTGAATACAACTGTATCCTCCAAATATTCTTTAATCTGCTCTTTACCTTGCACTGATGTATATTGCCCCATTTCCCTATTTACAATGAGTTAGGGTCTACTGCAAGCTGATCTCTTTTCTGCAACTTGAAAGCGATAAATATCAAATACCTCATATTTCATTGTTTCATCTGTCTTTTACTTTTTTGTTAAGAAATAGAGACCTTTTATGCTTGCTGAAGACAAACCTTTTCTTAGTGCCTCTTTGCTTTTTTGGATGATATCTTGCAAAAAGCCTGAGATTTTCTAACTTTTTGGTTAGCTATTATTTTCTTCATGGTCATTCTTCATTATATACCTTTATTTTCACCATTTTTGGGGTATTTATCATGCTCCTTCTTTCCCTCGGGAACAATGTATTCTCATCATAACTATAGTAGTGTACCCCCATCTCCTTTTCTTTGTTTCTACTTATTTCTTCTAATCACATAGATGAAGAGCAGCCATCTAAACTCAGATGCAGTGAGTACTTTGTTGGACTCCCAACTGCTTTTGGAACTCCCAAACTGTTCTGTTGTTTTCATACCTTTCTTTCTCGTAATAGGTAAATAAAGTTTTGGCCATTTTACCTACATATCACAACCAAGTTTCTAGCCAGCTCTTCTCCACTAGTCAAACCTGAATTTGAAATAATTACACTGTTAGGAACTTCTTCCTCTCTTTAAAACAATTTGGGGTTGAATATGTTGCCATATGGGCCAGTGCTGCTTTTTGAACAGATGGATAGGTAATTAAGTGTCCCATTGCCCAGTTCTGGAGTATTGCCTCCTGCAGCTGCTGCAATTATTTCCTGTTCCTAATTGCATCTTCTTTCAGATTAACCTACACTATGGAACCAACTCTTTCTTTTTATTCTGAATTTCATTGAGCAAATCTGTCTCTTGCTTTTCCTGAGCTTACAGAGATAGCACATACACTCTTCATAAGCTGTTTAAGATGTCCTTTTCTGTCCTGAAAAAAAGTCCTTCCTTTGCCAATACTGGCACTTGTTCCACCAAATCTCAGATGACAAAAAATAATACTTAGTTTTAAATGAAGTACATGCTCCCTATGTTCTTTATGTTTTCCCATACCTTTGCATATAAACATCTCAGATGTTCATCAGCATTCTATATTATTTTCATCTTTCAATTTTCTACACCATGTCTTTCATTTGAATCCTCTCCCATTTTTTTCCTTTCATCTGTAATTGTCTGTCACTAGCCCATTTCAAACTGCCATTAAATTATTTAACCACTAGAGGATAATGTGAACGAGCACACTTGCCATCATATCCATAAATTAAAAATGTCAGCATTGTTTCTGGTTAGTGTTATTCATCTGTGAGCAGATCATACTGTGGTACAAGTTCTGCAGATATGGGACGTTGTCTTCTAAAGATTATTTGAGAATCAGGATTCTTTGTGACAGATTTTAATCATACTTGATTGGGAAAGGCAAAACATGATGATTTAAAGACAGTTGCCCTGTTAAGAAATACCTATATAAAATTATAATCTCTGATGATCTGAAATATGGATAATATTGTGATAAGCATTACTTAAAAAAATCTTTTCCTGATTGAGTCCAAACAAGACTTTTGGCCAAAAAGAACTCACTTCTTTATAAAAATCAGTTCATTTTTTTCCTTTTTCTTTTTTTAATATAAAGCAACATTGGCAGAAACCTTGTTTTTATAACTCATGAGATTTTTACCAGCGGATATACCCAATTTTTGATTATAATGTGGTGTAACAAACATTCTGCAAATCAAAGCAAACAACCACTGGGAGTTCTCAGGCTTATTATTATCTTAGCTCTAGCAAATACAAACTCCAGGCTGCACTTTTGGTCATCTATAAAATGACTACAGATGTGAACTACATTTCATCAGCGCTCTGTTTATCAGCTTGTCATATTTTATTCAAGAAAACCCCGGGAGAGGGGATTGTAGAGTTTTATCTCATTTAAAATGGAAGTTCATGGATTCTCTTATCAGTGGAAGCGAAATTTCTTGCATCGGGGAATGCAGCATCCAGAGTCTGTAGTGCAAACTCCATCCAGGTCAGGGCCTGGGAAACAAGTTTTCACAAAATACTCAGCCCTCTCTGGCTTGATCTCTGCTAGCTTGTCCTCCTGATGTGCCTCAGGGGATCACAGCTGAGGCTACACCTATTTCAGAGGAAGCTGAAATATCCCTGTTTTCTCATAGCTCTTTTACTGCTTCCCCTTCTGCCTTAGCACCTTTCCCTCAGCCTTACACAGTAAAGTGCTGCAAAAATTGAGTTCTTTCCTTCAGAAGCTGATGCTGCTTTCTCAGACTAACACCAAGAATTCCAAACTGGTTGGAGAGGTGAAGCCCTCATTCATTTCTAGAGGTGCTAATTTTAAGTCGACCTTCTCAGTGCTCAGTCCTAGCCTGCTAAAGACTTTGAGGACTCACTTTTAATCACTGATTAGTTTTGCATTAAATGTTTTGGACAACTTGTGGCGCTTCATGGTTTAGTCCCACTATATCTGGGGTCTTCCAATGGTGGTAACATGAGATGATGACGCCACTGTCCTGTGTCCTGGTTCCAGTTGGTGATTCTGCACCCTGCTGTGTCATGTCTTCTAAGACACGTCACTCAAGGCTTTGCCAGCATCTCCTGCTGCTACCCACATATACCCTGTGCCCATGGCCTCAGGATACTCCCTCCTGTCCCTGCATGCATCCCATTGCCCTGGAAGCTGCTGATATTCATGTACATACATGAGTAATAAACAACAATAGTGAGGAAGGAAAAAGGAAACTGCAAAGTAATTTTAAATGGGCTTACTTTTTTTATTATTTCTTTTCACTTCTGCTTCAAAACTATAGCCTAGAGAGCTATTTTCTTTCAAGAATTTGAAATTCATTTTGCATCTATCCAGCAGGCTATTTGGCTTAACTAATGATATCAGTCCATTTCTATTATTTCTGCTTTGCTTAAATTACTTTATATCTCTGAAAGTATGAATACTCATCTGCCAGTCAATACACCAGAGATATTCCTATTGATTTTCTCTTTTTCAAAGAATTTCTCTTCTGAATGTATATCAATTGCTGCTGAGTTGTTTCACTGCATGCTTTTATATGCAGTGAAACAATTCTTTACTGAAAAAAGGGGGGAAAAAAGAAAGAAAATGTTTTCTTCTTATAATGTTTGCTAGGTGCATAGATTTGCAATCTATCTACTGCAAATTTTGGGACTGCAAAATTGTCCCAGTCCCACTGTAAGTAAGGCATATGTGGCAAGGCATATGTGGTCATTGGGGAGTTCTTTGCAATGTTGTTTTGCTCTGCTTCTGTGTTGTAAACACAGAAGGCTGAGTAGCCTTTGGTGATGACTTTCCTCACATGGTAGTTATACTAGCAAACCGTAATGGACCATGTAAGATGGTTCATATGAGTTTAGTAGGGGGAAGTTGACTTTTCTACCCAATCTAATTGACTTAGATAAATTATTTTTGGAATATTAAACTGATCTGCCTAGAAAGGCTAACATCTTGCAAGGAGGGGTGGTTATGCCTGAATGACTTGCTTGTGGGTCATGTTCCCACTCATGCACTAATTCAAAGGTCCTCAAGCATTACAGTGCTGCACAGGGTTGAGCAGCATTTCGCTATTAGCAACAGGTTGCTATTAAGGGAGCTCATGAGAAAACCCAAAGAGTAGAAATGAAAAAAGCCATAACTAACCATAACTAAACAGTTCTTATGTTTCCCTGTGTTTTTTTTTTTTCTCCTGGAAACAGTGAGACATGTATTCACCCTCAAATGCTTCATGTCTATCTTTGACGCAAAAACAATTAATACAAAACCTATATAAAAAGAAAAATAAAGAGAGAAACTTTTGCTCTGTAAAGCAGAGTGATCTGAGTGAGCACATTAACTTTTTGAACACAGAATTATTCTTGAGGTGAGTTTCATTTTTTTTCTTTCTTTGTTTTTCATAGTGGTCCTGGATAATGGGATGCTAGAACTTTAATTTACCGTGTGAGACTCTCATTTCAGTCAAAGTGAGCAGTGAAAGAGATATCAGCTCACTTGTTCACCTTGTACATCCCTGCTAAGAGACTATTCCCTAATGCTGCGTTGTGTTACCACAGCAAAGAATTCAGAAAACACTGACTACTGTAGCTTCTTCAAGACTTTCTTGGAGGGTATGTGGGGGGAATTAGATGTGCTGTAATTCTCCTTCCTATTTCTGAAGTTCATCTGTTTCATTTTCCTAAGTTCTCCTTTGTAGTCTTGAAGCCTTGGAATTTTCCAGGCTTGGAGATTCCTGCATCCAGCTCCTGAGACTATAAGTGAAACATTTAATAATTCAAGGGCTGGCAGAAGGGGATATGTCTTTAGATGCTTCACTCTGTTAAAAAAAAACAAACCTCAAATGTTACATATAACCAAGCAAAATGTACATCTGGGTTTTGGGAATTCTATGCCTGTACTAAAGCCATTTTGCAGGTATCTGTATTATTAATCAGATCAAAGTTTATAAACTCTGTAGATGCATCATGCAGCATTAGTGAGAGACCTGCAATAATCCATTTCCTTCACTTTGAGTCTATCTACTTGTTTGCATTGACTTATATACTCTTCTTCTTGCTGCAGTATTTTCTGTTGGCCCACTCTTAGATGTCCATATGGATACCGATTGATATGCATGCAGTGTAGCCTTTTCATTAATCACTTTCTTCAGCTTTGAAAAGATGCCCTGATCTGGTGAAGCATTGGGCAATGCTTAATGCCACCATCAGATGGGAAAGGAAACCTCCCTGAGAGATACAGCCCCGTAAGTACAGAGAGAGAGGAGCTAGCGCTAATGAATCTTATGGGGACTCAACCACTTGTACAGCAGAGTAAAGCCAAGGCTGATATGGTGAAGGTTTTAACTCAACTCAGGAAAGTTATCTGGAAAGCTACATTAAAATTGATACGTATTTTTTCACATGTATGAAAATATTACCATTAAAACTATCAGAATGTTTCAGAAAGCCTTCAACTCTCTCTCTCAATTTTTCAAAACAACTTATTTTTTTAAAAATATAAGAAGTCTGGGGAACTTCACAAGCCCCAAGAGACTTGCCAACCAGAAATTTCTTGGCAGCTTTCCTACTTTTTCACTGATCCTAAAGCAAGTATATGAAGAACTTACTTGTGAGGTTTTTTACTGTTTAGTGATCATGCTACTTTTGTTCACTGCCAATTTAGTTGAGTATTAAATTACTAGTATTATAACAGGAATAAGATTACTCTGATTTCTAATACCTTGTGATAACACTGACTAAAACATAAGCTTCTCTAGGAGTATATCACTATCATTCTTATAAATAACAACCTGCTGGATATAACACCAATAACAAAACACATGATCAAATCAGCAGAGCTGAAAATATTATAATGTACATAATGAATATAGAAATGATGGCAATTGCTCTTTATATGTCTATTAAAAGGACATGGATGTCATGATAATATTTTAGTAGCTCTTTTGTACATTATTATTCCCACAATACAACTCAAATTTATCCTCCTAAATGGAAGTGAGGCTGTGAAACCTAAGATGAATACTCATAGCACTCTGTGCAACATGTGTGAAAATCACATCAGAAGCATGGGCAATTGAGATGTGCTGGAATTTAAATATTTATTTATTGGTCTTCTGGATTGCAAATCACAGAGACTTCTTGTTTAAAGTTAAATGACAGTCAAATTTCACCTCTTTGAGATTGGATACTGAGATGACTCAAATACACTCAAATGTGTGTTTACTTGTAAGACCTACTGCACTGCTTTTTGATTTATAGGCATGTTGGGTGGCACATAAAAGTCCATATTTGAGAAACACAGGATAATGTCCCGATGAAGTCCTACTTGATCCACTGAAAAGTCTTCTAATTCTGGTCCAGTGAAGACCTAACAATGACCATGTTCTGTTTTATATAAAAACTGTGCATTTAAGAGTAATGGCTCATGCTTTTTGGCAGATAAAGTTTGGGGAAGTTATCATAATAGCAGACACCAATGTACTTAGGCATGATTAAGATAAATTTATACAATCTGGAATGTTTCTAATGTAAAAAAAAATAGATTGAATAAATAAGTTACATGAATTTTTATTTCATTGAAATTCCTTCTGGCTTTTGGGGCTAGGTTTTCTGAACACAAGCAATTTGTCAAAGTTGAGAAGTTTCAGTTTTCATATTGAAATAACTGCCAGCAAAATTTTCAGAAAGAATATTTCATTCAAGCTGAAACAATGTTTGTTTGTGAAAAAAAGAAATCTATTTAGCTGCATTCCAGGCAAAATCCCTCTGCCTTCCCTCCTGCCTTTAGTTGGAACTACCAATGAACCAAACACACAGAGCATTCAAATGGTTCAGAGTTGCTGGATGGCGAAGAAATAACAGTTATTGAAGGGCTTGCTAAGGGATCGGAGAAAGGCACAAAGCATGAAAATCAAAGCCAAAGAAAATCAAATAGAAGTACAACACAAATGTTTAATAGTGAGGCTGATTTCTGCTGGAACCAGCTACAGAGAGAAGTGGTAGATTCAAGACTGTAAGCCTTCCAGCAATATACTTAAGCCAAGTATCAGCCACTGAGCTCCACACAGGAGTAGCTGGAAGAAATTTTACGGATTATGGTATACAAGAGATCTGACTGTGTGACCTAATGACCCCTTTCTGTCCTTAAGATCTATTAAAGGTGTGCCCCCCAGCACACAAAACTGAATCTCAAAAGTGAGGGTAAAAAATAATTTGGTGTGATCTTTTGATGGATGATTTTTGTGAAGTTATAGAGAAGCTCTAAAGAAAGGAGTGCTCATTCAGAGTGTATAAATAACTCTCTTGCTGAGACTGAAACAATGACTCTGTGTATGCTCTTGCCAGTGCAAACCCAACACAATCTTTTTGAGAGAATGAACTATTCCTGCAGTGTTTGCCAGCTGGAGAAGATTTATTCTCCTTTTCTAAGTGTTTGCCTTGTGCTTAATTCAAAATATATCTTTAGTTCATCTTCTTTGCGAAGAGCCCTTTTGTTTACAGTAGCTGTTAACTTACGATAATAGCAGGGTTTGTAGACAATACTACATTGTTTTACATAGCCTGATGTTATCAGGAAGAACCAGACTTTATTGGCGATGCAGTAACCACCAGTATGGTAGTTATGAAAAACAGGACAGAGGGAGATAAATCTGTGATTTAGAAACAATGAATAAGTTGTATTTTCACTGAAAGAAAAATATCTGCATATTATCATGCCTATTATAGTAGGCACTGTAATAGGAACTGGGAGTCTTGTTTTGCTTAACGCTAGAAAAAGAGAGAAGTTGTATGGTATCAAGGAGGGCCAAGGAAAGAGAAGTCAAAAACTGTGCTGGATCAACTGTGTGATGTGACATGTAAGCAGGGCTGGGTCATGTGTTTTGTGATCCTGCACCCTACCCCATAAGCGGTGTCTTTCACCATGCAATAGCTGTTGTTCCATACATGCTGTTTTGATTGCTGTCATTTTTGCAAGTCACCAAGGCTGGAACTTGGTAGTGGCAAAGCTGGAGGTCTAGGCAGTTGTAACTTCTGCTGGAGAACTGGGCAGCTTCAAACATAGACTAACATGCTTTTTCCATTTATTCATCATGTACAATGGAGAGTTTACTATCTATCTTACAAAATATACTGATGTAGCAGGTTTTATGTCTTTTTTTTCCCCACTTTCCCCTCTATACAAATTAAGACAGTACTCCTTCAGGTTTGCCCAGATCTGCTGCTAAGAATCATAGAATCATAGAATGTGTAAGGTTGGAAGGGACCTTAGAGGTCATCTAGTCCAACCCCCCTGCACACGCAGTGTCACCTAGAGCACATGGCTAGAATAAGCCAGTCCTTAACACAGAAGTATATTCTGATGGGGGAGAACTTTTATAATCATACAATTTTATTTCCCATGCATGACCTGGCTCCCTCAGTCCTGTCAGAAATGGACAATTTTAAGTCAATTACAAAATGAAGCCAACCAAATACTTTCACATAGTTCAGCTTGCCATGGAATCTGATTCCATCCTTTAGTTAGAATTTTTCTTTGTATGGCAATTCATTTTCCAGGTGCACCAGTGCTGGAGGAGAGTAACAAGACATCACACTGGCATTTTGTGCTGGTTTGTGTGGACAAACAGATTTTACTGGTGCGGGAAAAAGAGGTCAGGACACAAAATCAATGGGACTAAGTAATTTGTTTCAGTTAGTTCAAGAGCAACCACTTGCTCTTGGTTGAGCAAGCTTCAAGAGCTTTCAAGAGAAGTCCATGTCCAAAACCATTTCTGAAAGAATATATACATCTTCTGGGAGATGGAAATATACCATATGTTAAGCTGATAAGTAGTAAAAGTCTTTGCCTTTGGACTGAACAAGTCTTTCTGACAGTGTCCTTCAGACCATTAGTTCTTCTCATTTGTCCCACAGTCACAAGTTTTTTAAAACTAACCTCGACAGCTTCTCCTTACTCCAGGCTGTCGGTACACCACAACAAGGATGGTCTAACACTGGGACAAGAGACCACAGAGGCTGTGGAATATCTGTTTTCGGAAATATTCAAAACTTGACTGGACATAACCCTGAGCAAACTCATCTATCTTCAAAGATGGCAGTGCTTTGATCAGAGGTGGGACTGGTTGGCCTGCAGTGTTGGCCTCAGTTTGCCAACTGTCTCCAAGACAGATAATTTATTATTCTGTGCTTAGCTTGATCACCATGTTATGTTGCCTGTTTATCTACTGTTTTGGCATTTTTTAAGGTCATCTTCTTCTGAAATGGGCAACATTCCATGTAAAGTATTGCTTACTAGAATTAAATATTCTACATTAAGTTTTTCTGCATGCTTTATTGTTATTTTTTGTGACAGTGAGTTTGGATAACAGTTCAGTGGCTATTTAATGGAATATGCAACATGACCAATGACAATTTAATGGAACATGTAACATGACCAATTTGTCTGTCCTCTACAACCACTATCTTTGTCCTTACTGGATATCAAAAATATTTGCCAAATGCTTTCTGTCAGATTTGCTGCCTCCCATTGAACTGCTTGATATAAATTAGTTAGTCCTTTTGTTTAACTATTTAGTTAACTATAATTTAACTATTTCTGCTTGTTCTTCTGATATGTTGCAGTAGCATATATCCTTTTAAGCTTTTCATTTCCTACTCCTGAAGGTTATGAATCAAGTCTCTGAGATGTTACCATTTTTCCAATATTTTTCACTCCAGTAGTCAGAGATGAAAACAAATTATGCTCCATAGGCTATTAACCTTTTTTTTCTGGTATAGGGAAAATTAAAAAATAGTGTAATTGTATCATGCTGGCCGTGCAAGAGTGGCCCCATATGTTAGTAGTTGCTTATAATTCCTGTCCCTGAGCAGTCCCAGCTCAATCTGTTTTGTTTTGTTTTCCTCTGTTTGGTCAGATTTTTCTCCCAGAAGATTGAAAAATTCCTTCCTTCCTTCCTTCTTCTCTGCCTCCTTCCCTCTATCCTCCCTGCCTTCTCACACTCTGTCCTCCCATCAGCTCCCATCATGAGTCATGGCTCACTCTTTATCAGATCTGCAACATTCCTTCATTCTTTTACCAAATATTTACTTATTAAACACAGCCTTATACTTTGACATTTCTTGCACAGTATCTACAAAAGACCTGCGTCTTAAAAATTTCTACCAAGAGACTCTCTTTATTTTTTGGCCCTAAGATGAGAGCATGGATAATAATATGTGATAGTTAACCAAGGTTATTTGGCTAAACCCTTTAAGTCTTAATAGATCATTTAATGATGATGAGAGTGTGATATTTTAGATACAATATCAAATTAATGTCTGAGTTCTCACCTTGAACACCGTTCATTTCTCAGTGCTCACAAGATGATTTACAGGGAGGTCTTAATGATAAAATATGCTTATGTCAATATCAAATTATTCTATATTTTAGGCAGTCATTCTGTTTGAGGGTTTATGAGGCAAGGATATTTCTCTAGATATGCACATAACTATATATTAAATTCACCTGGAACATGTGTTCGTGGTGAATGGCAGACATGCAGATTTTTGCTTGACCTATTTCTCTATTCTCTTGCTGTTTATGTGGCAGATATCTCATATATGGATATGAGAATTTCTCAATTGCTCCTTATGCTTCTTAAATTGTGGGAAAGTGAAAAAAATAAGTATTTGGACATTATTGTGGCTTTCACTTGGCGTTTCTCTTGGTTGTTATATTTAGTCTCATACATATTTGAACTCAGCCAAATAGCCCTTGAGATAAAAATAAAATGAAAAGAGAGAAGCAAAAAAAAATAAAGAAATAGAGACTGAGGAGAAGAGGAAATCTACTAAGAAAAGGAAATCTACTAAGATAGTCAATCTATTTCAATATATGCAAAGAAAAACATAGCCTAGCTTTTGATTTCTGTCCTCGGGCCTTTATTTTCAATGATGTGTTTGAAATATTCATTTTACAACAATGAGATTTTGTTCAACTTCTCTTAGCCTGTAAATATATTGGTTTATTTTTCTGGTAATTCAACTGCATATTTAGTCCTTTTGGGACTGAGGCACGTTTTTTTTTTCTCAGTTCCTTGTCCTGAGGTCAAAGGATACCACCTCCGATACTGTGCACCTCTGATCACCTACTTTATAGATGGCATGGACAGTGTGATTCTACGTAATGGTTCCATAAAAAAATTAGAGGGTACCCATGAAACGATCAAGTCTGAGTTGAAAAAAAAGATGCACTATATGTGATAAAATGCTTAATTTAAATAATGGAAAACATTACTACTATATAGGTTACTGAATTCCTGGAAAATAAATCTATTGATTGCTATTAGAAGAGTGGATACAACCCAGCAATCCTCTAAATAGCTGAATGCCAGGGAGTGGTTGCTTCATAGATGCCTTTTTCCTAAAATGTTTTCCAAAATAGCCAGTGGCTATTGCTATTAGAGTCAGTGTCTTGCGTTATAATGGGCTAGATGTGCACAAACAAATGGATCATTTTCCTACCATTTAACAGATGTCGCAAGCATTTGTGCTGCTATCTATTGCTGCAGTGTTGATGTATGACCTTCAACAAGGAGTGGCTGCAGACCTAATTTAAGTTTTCTTGCAAAGGAGGAATGTTGTGCTGAATGTATGATAATGCTCTTGACCATAGGAGACACTTTGTCTTCTGAGATATTTCTAATGGTGTCTTACAAAATTTTTCTCTTATATTTCTATTGATTTTAGCAAATAAAATAACATATTGCCTTAGTCCATGGTATTTTATATTGCAGGCAGATACAGACAATGTCTTCTGGGCTAAGCAGGAGAGAGATGTTGGCTGGAGCCCCAGAACAGTGGTTATGCATCAGAATCTGATCCGGAAGGTTAATTTTCCAAGATAGACAAAAAAAAGTGAGTGAGTACAGTGCAAAATACCTCCAGTTCCACTCATTCACATTGGACAGATTGTTCTTTTTTTCTTTCTAGTTATTTCCTTTGTCAAAACATGCTCCAAAAAGAAAGAACTACCTCACCTAAGAAGTGGAAGCATGTGCTACCTGAATAAACAAATATTTCTTAGCATACACATGGAAGGAAAAATCCTAATAACACCTACACAATAGCTTCTGATCTGACGGTTTTAATGCATAAACAACCTTGTAGTTAATAATAGATAATTCTATAAATAAACACGAGTAACTGAAGCAAACAAAAGCAAAGGGAATATAAGTCATTGGAAGGAATATGTTCCTGTGTATTTGCATGGTACATCCTCATTTTGGGACATTGGATTAGAATGCATTCTGAGAAATAGATGTGAGAAATGGCTTTTCAAAGGTTTAGAACAGTTTCCGCATATAGTACAATCTATCTCTTCAGCCTGGAGAGAAGGTGCCATAAACAACTTACAGTGGCCTGTTAAAAAACAGGTGAAATGGCCAAGATGATTAACCGATCCACAGCCTCCTCCAGGAGAGGAATGGTGGTCATATTATGAGCTGGAAGGAACTATGATCAAAACAAAAATGGACAAGTATTTCTCATACAATGTGCAAATAACACATCTTTAAAATACATCTTTGCTGCAGTGATCTTCCCTTTACATCATCCATTGGTTTCTTTCAGACAAGTGCTTATAGCAGGGGGAACAAGCAGAGAGTTAGCCAGTAATGTTCTTGTAGTTATGTGAGAAATAAAAATAAAACACATTAGAAAAATTATAGAGAGTAAAATCAGCCTTCTGCTTGCACAGCCTGTTTGCTTTTACATAACTTAATTCATTAACAGTTATCGGTTTACCATAGCACAAACCTGTGATTGCTTCTCTAGCTTGTGTCTTGCCCCACCACAGCCATGAAAAGTAAACAAGACATGAAAGAAGAAGGGAATCTGCAACAGCAGCCAGACTTCAAATCACGGTGGGCTCTTTCTTCTGTACTTGAAATGTTTTCACATTTACATCATTCCACCTTGCCTCTTGGCTTCTCTGCTTTGTCAGCCACAAAGAGCACAAATCATCACAGCAGGAGCCTCTCAGCACTGAGCAGTCTCTTGCCATCCAACCCTACTAATGCCTGCCTAGAAGCTTTCACGTAATTGGCTCTCTATGCTCGGTCAAGGTTGCTATTATGGTAATGTATGAAACATCACATGCATGTACTAATAAAGAGTAAAATTGTTCATAATATAACTTAATATAAGATACGAAAAATATTCCCCAAACCAGAATCCCTGTGTCTCAGCCATAAAGAGAGTTCTATCTTCATAAAATGTAATTCCAATCTGAGCATTTTTTCAAGTTTTTCTGTTGAAGGGTTTTCAATCCTTTGCGTACTTTTGTTCTTTAAGGATTTAGTCTTCAATATTCTATTCTAGAGCTCAGTCATCATCTTGGTTGTTGTCTTCTAAGAATATCTTAAGCCAGATATTTTTCTGACTGGTGAAGCAAAACCTGTGAAGGAGCTCAAAATGTGTTTTCCTCAGCTGAGGAATGAGACATCCCAAAACAAGCCCATCTGCCCATTTTCTTTCTTCTCATGCAGTTCTCTCTGCTTACCTTTTTCTTCTCTACTCTATCAGTAGTTCTCTCCTACCCTGGAGCCTTATAAGGGGCGTAATATTTGTCTGAGCAAGACAGATGGGGATGGGAGGAAGATAAAAGACTGCTCTTTGGGCTGGAACATGTCAGTTATGTGAGGCGGTTAACTATGTATGAGCTAATACCTTCTTTTTCACTTATATTCCATGTGAAATGGTGAACCTTCTCCTCAGAACTCGATCCCTGATCCATACACAAATGACAGAGTTGACAAATAACATGTTAGTGTAGCTTACTGTGTGAAAAATCTGCTGATTATTACAGTCTTTTGTATATTGCATAGCCTTTTACAAATAAAATAATTGCCTCCTCCTACACACACAAGTCCTTGATGACCTCCTATAATCAGTTATCTTCACCTTTTAGCTCTTATTTAGCTGGAGGAAGTCTTTGCAAATACTTTTGCTAGCTTGTCTATTTTCTTGACAGTTTGTTTATCTTTTCTTCTTGAACATTTTTCATTTAAGGTAAACATACACCTTGCACTATGCAATCGTGGGCAAACTCCCAAAGCCAAACAAAGCTCCGTTATGTGAGTGTCAAGGAAGAGAAAGAGACTTTACGGTAAGAACAAATGGTGGAAGATGATAATGCTAGCAGTTCCTAGGAGAAGTGTATTTGGAATCTTTTAAAATGCATCTTCTTCTTTTGAGAAGGAGGTATATTTTATGTATGTATTTTTCTAATTCAAGATTGTTACAAAGATGTAGCTAGAAGTCATCACTGATGGCTTTTTTCAAACCTATGTCAGTACTTGGCATATTCCTTCAGTTACTAGTGCCTCAGTGATTTACATGGATACCAGCCAAAGCCAGTATTAACAAATGCACATTATAAATTAGTAAAGATCACAGTCAATGGGTCTGGCTTTCTGCTACAGTCTTTAGAATCCACTTTGTTACCACAGTGCAAAGATGTCATACTTCTTATGAAAATTCCCTAGAGGTCTTCAATGTTTACAGTCCCGCTTGAATGAGATGGTTCTGCAATGTAGTCCTGGGTAGGTGTACCCAGTTGCAGGGGGAGCAGAGTGGCAGCATGGGATTGCCTTGTAGAAAATCCAAGGTATGTTAGCCCTATCAGAGCATCAATCTAACATAACTATAATTAATTTAAGACTAATAGTTTTGCCCTATACTACATTTGAATGTATTGAGATGACTTAGACGTGTATTGAGTGAAAATATGCTGTGAAGTTTTAACCAGAGATGAAAGTAATACCTTCCTATTCTCTGACAGTTATTTTTTCCTATTAGAAATTTTTTACTGGTGATTTTCAAATTTACTGTACTGATGTTTTCTAAATATACAAAACAGAAGAGCAAAGCAAAGCCCTTTGACTCCTAGCAATATGAGAACATATCAGAAATAACATTATGCATAAAAGAATCATTTTAAAGTAGATATTGGTACTGTAGCTATGAAATTGCTAAGCAAAACTTCAATACATTCAACATTATGAAGGCTCTTAAGCAAGATAAGCATAACACAGCCTATTTGTACAAATGGGAATGACTCTTAAATGAGCCTTCAGGTGCTAAATAGATACACAGATACAAACTTACTTGACATAATTTAGGCATATTATCACAAATGGGATTTTCTTTTATTTGAACCCACGCTCAAGAGACAGTTTCTCCATGACTGCTGTATTTCTGAATTCCGTTAGACAATTGCTATACACAAGTAATGTCTCAGGTTTCTATTTGCACAAAATAATTCCTTTGGCTACCACCAATCTCACTGACACCAACATTTGCTATTTGTTAGTTTGTCAGTCAGTCTGTTTCTTAAAGACGGATTTGATTACAACTCCAGTTGGGAGGTTTATTGAAGCAAATTCTTCCAGAGACAGTTGTCTTGAAACAAGAGATTGGAAACTGCTCCATGACTGCTTAGATTCTTGTTCTTCTCTTTTTTCTTTTTCTTTTCTCAAAGTTAGGGCATGATATTAACAGCTGCCATAGAGCAGGAAAAGTTTTATCTCAAAAAACAAGGGATCCAGTCTACCTTTTAGAAGGTACATATAAAAATAGTTTATATACATGTTGTGTCAGTGTATAATAGAAATTAACAAGACAATCCCCAAATGTGAAGTGATTCATTGTACCAAAACACAGGAAAAAGACCTGGAACAGGCTGAAAATACCTTGGAACAGACTAATAGTTCCTGTTGTTGGCACAAGGCAGCTGTCACTAGGTGTTCACCAAAAATCACAGTATAGCATGTCAGACTACAAACAGAAGTATATTAAACTCAATTGTACGGGTTTTCAGTATCTTTATTTGTTAAAATGCTACAGGAGACAATTTTGTTTTCAGTTTTGGGTTAACACACAACTGAAACTCAGTGATGCTCAGCCAAAACCCACAAGTCCTGCCTGGTTTTGAATCAAAATTCTACAAAACCGCAGTGTTTATCATGGTTTCAATATGAAGTCATAATTAACCCCAGGTTTGCTCAAAACTCTGTCCAAGTTAACTACGAATTCTATAAACTGTGGGGAACCTGGCTGAAGTCTTAGGTAAGTACAAAAACATGAGCTGAAATCTGAGTTTGGTCTGATTCTAGATTTTTGTTCAGAAAGTTTTAAGCATCTGAAGTTGCAATGAGATTGTTTTATCCTGTGGGATAGATAATAATAAGGACAAATTTAACTTCTGAATTATGGAAATCTTTTAAGGATTCACTTTTCTAGGATCCAGAATTTCATATTTACAAAAGATATACTAACATGTATGTCTAAAGAATTCCTAATTAGAAAATACCTTTTAACTCAACTTGCTGGCTTTACAAATAGAAAATCAAAAGATATTTCTGATATCTGACTTGCTGTCAAGGACACTCTTTCAAGGTAGCATTAGGAAATATTTACTTGTGTGTATTTCAGACCATTCAAAAGACCCCAAACAGAAAGAGAGAAGTCTGATAAATCTCAGCAACATCTTTAGCAAAAAAGTGTGAATGATATCTATGCCAATCATTAGCTGTCAGAAAGTATGTTACATTGACCAATAATCTTACTGGTGTCAAATCTTGACTTCACTGGGACCTCTGGAAGCTTTGTTTATACATACTTTGCGTAAACTTGGTTTAAGCCAGGGTGTCATCATGGATATTACAGCAGGTGACAACACGGCACTCTTTATTGTTGAATACAGATGGAGCATAAAAATATATGAGTATTTTAATGACCACATAATTCTGTGTCTGTGTATTAATTAATTAAAAGTCAAATGCTATGTAAAAACTTTGACGTTGCTCAATCCTGGTTTGGTAAAACTATTTCTCTAAACAAGAATTATCAATTATCAGAAAAATTGCTATTTTTGTCATTAATTCTGGCACTTTATTTACAAGTCATTTTCTCTCCAAAGTAATACCTCTCAGTTATCTTATGAAGCCATATCTCTATGCCCAATGCCAGTTTAGCAAGGATTTCTTCTATTAGGGCAACTTCTTCAGCTAGATTATGTATGGTAACTATGCAACAGTCTCAGGAAAATGGAGTCTTTTGCCTAACCTGCTTCTAATATGTTGTACACCAATCTATTTCTAGAAGCTGAACAATGAATCAAACATAGGAAGTATAATCTCTATGTGAGGAAGAGCTTAGTTTCTCTGAGGATGACAGAGCCCTGGAACGGGCTGCCCAGAGAAAACGTGTGTTTGGATATCTTCCAAACCTACCTGGATGCCACCCTGTGCCACATGCTCTAGGTGTCCCTGCTTGAGTAGGGGGGTTGGACATGGACATCTATTTGCATATAAGTATAGAATTTGTTACTTTACAGTGAATTGTGTTCACCCTCATGACATGGATCATAGCTGTTAGAAAATAAAATTTTTATTTAACACCCTAAAAATACCACTAAAGGAAAAATGCTATCTGCAGAACTTTCTTCCTTGATCAGCTGCTTTTGCTATGCCTGGACACTTACATAAAAAAGTAGATATCTCCTGATCAAGATCTTTAAACTACCAGTTGTAGATCTTTCCTCCCTTACATACAGAGAATGCCCCTTGTAGTTCAAATGGTAAGTGCAGCCATGGAAAGGGAGAATGGATGCCTCCTCTGCAGAGAAACTTCCCCATCTGTGGCTGGGTGCCAGACGCTCCTTGGCTCCAGCTAGCAGCTTTCTGCTGTACTTTCCATGCCTCAGCCCAAGGTGCAGCAGCTGTGAGTTCACACCAGGTAACTCAAGACTTTAACCTGCCAGGTTCCTCCAAGGATGGAGATGGCACAACCACTCTGGGAACCTTTTCCAACATGGCTGTCCTGTTGGAGAGGAGAAAAAAAATAAGTGTTTTTCTTATAACCATTTAGAATCACTTTTGTTTCAATTTATGCCCAACAAATTCAGCAAAAATACATAATGATGAAGAATTGAAAAGAACTGACAATTTCAACTTCAGTGATTTTACAAAACCCATTTAGACCAAAACCCATTTAGGCCACATATAAACAATCTATCCTCCCATATTCCCTAAACTACCTCCAGACACTGTCCATCGAACTGTCCCTGAATCTTTGCTAGATGTTTTAACACAGTAAGTAAAATAGCCATTTAACCAATACTCAGAAATCTGTGCTACAGAATGACCTGACCATCTAAAATTAAATCTCATAAACAGCTTAAAACAGTACTGTAAGTTAGATATGCCTTAAGGTATTCCCTTAATTCAAAACTTAAGTGCAGAAATAAGTATCAGGAAGTGCATGGGGGAAAAATACGAAGTGAAAGTATGAGAGATTTGACATTTTCTGAAAACAGATTTTCTAGAACTTGGAAATAGTAAACAAGATTCTTTAAACACAATAAAACCAACAAAGAAACGAAAAAAAAATCCCATCAAAATAGTAGCAAATAAACTCAGGAATGAGGGAGGCAATCTACTAAAACTGCTTTGCCAAAGCCACACAAATAAAAGCAATGATGTGCAGCTGGAGGGCTCTCTGCGTGTGGCCTCCTGGCTCACAATTGGAAACGTCTGCCAAGCGTTTGTTGAACGATGCCATAGCCCTGCCTACAGCCTTCGTTTATCAGGTGCTCCTAAGGCTACTGTTGATAGGTTCACCAGCCATATAACTTCATGCTTTGTTCTCATGTACTTTGTTTTTTATTAAGATATTCCCAAGTACCTAGTTTCAGGTTTCCTGGTGCTTTAGAATAATATTCGCCCTCTTCTAAATCACAAGCCTTAAATTTGCTGTGCCTGTCCTCAGAGAAATTCTGAGAGTCGTTCTGGAGTAAGGGGTAATGATACATGTATCACTTCCCTCTCTGTTTATATTTGGTCAGTCTATCAAAAATATGAATATCTCCATTTTTCTACCATAAAGAAATGTAATAGTATCCCTTATTATAGATAAGGATGATTTAAAGCCAATGCAAGGTTCAGTTAACCCTTCAGAAAGAATCATATAACTCAGTAGAGAGTAGTAATAGAAATAATATGACATACATTGAAGAAAGAAAGAACAATTTTTGGACCTGTGAGACTCATTTGATACGAAGAATTATTGAAATACTACAGAACATTTCTACAGTTTTTCGGAGTTTTAACTCAATTTCCAGGCTGAAGTTGGAATAAGTTTTAGATGAATTTGTGCAACACTGCACAAATTTGACAGATGAGCATCTGAAAGATTGTGCAGGGCAATTCCTGTAGTTTTCAAGGTGGTTTCATGGCAACTACTAAGAAGAATGGCTCAGATGTGTTTGTATACGTGCTGGAAAATGTGGCTGGTTCCATTATTCTAACTTTTTTGCTACTGAGATTCCCAAAGGTTTAGAGTATCAATTACAGCTCTCAGTCTGGAAAGACTGGATTTAAGGAGAAGAAAACGAATAGCTGACATCAACAGCTGGCTGCGTCGTTGGTGTTGGCAACAGGGTTTTGGC
>JAUBOD010000824.1:8549396-8560523 GCA_032353885.1 Nothura maculosa | reverse complement strand
CCCTGTGTGTGCAGGGGGGTTGGACTAGATGACCTCTAAGGTCCCTTCCAACCTTAAGCATTCTATGATTCTATGATACAGTTTTAGCATGAATTCCACAGTCCATTGTTCAAGTCTTATGCGCAACATAGCACAGTAGTTCATGCTATTAGTTCCTGAATGGGGTGATCCAATCTTTAATGTTCAGAAAATTTAGGAAAAGCTGTCTTTTTTTTTCCAGGTTGTTGGAGAAGACATCTGCCCAAAGATTCTTGGACTGTGACTTTTCTTTTTCATCACTGTCTCTGTTAAAGCTCTATTTTTTTCTCTCCTGTAGTGTTGCCAGCAAATGTTGACATTAGCAAAGGGAAAAAAAATGTCCAAACTTCCATGTGCCTTGTTCCTGCAGGTGAGTAAGCCTTCTCTTGATCTTTCAGCTGTGCTTGTATGAAGTACTGCCTTGTCACCCAGTTTTAATTTTGATTAGGTTTTAAAGTCAAATGTGTGAATTTCACACAAAGCAGCAGCTGAGGGACTGGTGCTAAAGGAATGGTAGTATCTATTGGGGCATGAAGGAAGAAACTGTGCCAAAAAGCAAAATACATTATTCTCACCATGTGTTTTCACCAAAACAAGCAAGTTCTTTATACCATTAATCTCCAGCAGCAGCTGCTGGGAAGCTGATGCTCCAGCTATAGATATTGATTGGAAGGAATAGAAATGAGGCTGAGAAGCAGCACTCAAAAAAACCCAGAGCTGTGGTGTCCACAAAAAGAAAGAGACAGCTGAGAGGAAGCTGGAATTAGGAATTCCTTCTCTGTACTGCTCCGGCTGCTCAAGGTGAATGTCTCTCACAGGAAATTGAGGAGAATGTGAATATATTTTCCTTTCTCTTCCTTGTTTTTCAGCTTGCTATTTCTTCTGTTAGCTCCCAGCACTTCAGAAGCATTTCTCAGGTCTGTTCCCCTCCAGGGTGATCCCTCACTGAAAGAAGACTGAAAAAATCTTACCTGGTTACTAAGGATCATCAACTAAAGCCAACACCACTCAGCCAGTTTTTCAGTTTGAAGATGCTGAAAATGGAAAATATAAAGCAGCTGGCAACTTGCATGAAATTTTTCTGAAGGTATAAATTAGTCACTTCTATTTTCTGTGAGCAGTTAAATCCACTTCAATATAAGAGGAAAAGCAAAGTGATTTTCTGGTGAGCAAAGAACAAATGGTTTGCACAGTCATGGTATTTCCAAGCCCATTTTTCAGTAATTCATTTAGTTACTCTCCAGACTCACATGAAGCTTCACTCTTCTTCTGTGATGTGACATCACATTCACTTACGCTTCCTGCAGCATCATGAATCCCAACTTCTCTTCAAATCCCATCTATTCCCTGTCCCAAACAGTCAAAGGCATTTTAGCAGCCTCATTTCCAGACCACTTCTACAAAAGCAAGTAAGTTGGACAAAATCAGAGGAGGCCTGTTCGAAGGGGACCTCTCTATGTTGCATTGGTACTTTCCAGAGCATGGTGTGTAGTGGTTTCTATTTGGTGACAACCAACTCTTTTCAAGTTTGCTTATGTATAAAGTGGTTAAAAACAACCAAAGCAGAACTAAAAACTTAGCTTCAGATTTTCTTATTTTTATTTTAGGGCAAATCCTAACATGAAAATACTCAGCCAAAACTAGATGGAAGGTTATAAGGCTATCAGTAAATTTATGAAGCTTTCAATCAAAAAATGGACATATAAAGTTATGCAATACGTAGAAAATAGCTCACAGCTCTTGTCTTTTCACAATTCAGGATGCTGGTAGTACCTAGTGCTGTGTAGGAATGTGGATTGCAAAAGCTCTTGCTTGATCAGACATTTTTGTGAACTGATATATGAGGCCAATGGAGGAAAAAAGTGTCACTTTTAATGGATTATTTCTTAATTTATGTTGTTATCTGAGGACACCTCATCTATGAGAAGCACTACTAACTGCAATGATGATATTAAATCACTTTTTTTTTCTTTTTGCATTAGTGAGATGCTCTGTTTGGATACACTTTGCAAAAATAAATAAATTTTGAAAAGCAGACTATTAAACCATTATATTGATTACACTTTTAATGACACTTAATGCTGGAAAGGAGATAATGAGGAACAAAGGAAGGGCAAAAACAACAAAAAAAATAAAAAAATCCAGAAATCTTAGGGAAAAAAAAACCAAAAAAATCCCAAAATTCAAAAAATTCAAAAATTCTAGAAAACAGGAACAGAATACTCTCTTTTCACTAAAAAATGTGTGTAATTTAATCATTCAGTCATTTTTATGGTGAGGAAGACATTGTCTTTCTAAATAGATCCCAAAAATATTTCTAAAAAACAAATCCTGAAACTAGAAGTCTACTGATTTTTAGAGGTACAATTGCAGCAGCTCTTCAGTTCTTCATTTTTTTTTCTTAAAAATTTAAAATTAATTCCTTTAAGATGGTCAGAAATACATTGTTTTATTTTAAGTTTGCTAAGCAGATTAAATACTATCATTGTAAAAGCATCAGAGGGTGTAATCTCTATATCTACCCACTCTGTGCTCCAGTAGGACTATTTTTATGACCATTTATAATGTAAAAATAAAATAGTTTGGAAGGAATTATAGGCAAGAAGGTTTATACGCCATATATATTAACAGCATAGCTACTTTGGGATTACACTTTACCCGAATACGATCAGAACAATGATATATACTGAAAACAATAAGGAAAAAATAGGCAAAAACAATTAACTTCTGATCATGTAAATTCACGTGGACAAATACTTCTAACCAAATATCTCTTTCAGGAAAAATTATGCCCCTAAAATTCAAAAAAATTTACATCTTCCCACCCTCAAAACAGAATGTTAGGAGAGCTATTTAGCTCTCAGTATCATAGGTTTAGAAGATGGACTATCCATAAATAAATAAATAAATAAATAAATAAAAAGGCTGATATGTCTACCTTTTCTTTTTTTTTTTTGACATGGTTGCATCATTATGTGGATAGGCAGGAAGATAGTGAGTTCTGCTCAAGCTATACCTGAGCACAGCATACCCGAAAAACACTATGTCTGTGCTAGTGACAGAAGAACAGACTGAATGGTAAATATGAAAGCTTTAAGAAAAAAACTATATTTTTTCACTTTCAATAGAAAGATTGTTTTAGTGAAAAGAGGTGAAAAGTATTAATTTTACATCTAAAATAAATTTGTTAAATAGAATATTTTTAGCTCCTAGTTATATTCAGGGACAATTCAGACTGGAAATTTATACAAAGGGAAAAAAAGAAAAAATCATGCATCTGAGTGTTTACAATTAGTATTTATTCTCAATTGCTATATTGTTATTTATTATTCTGCTATAGTAATTAAATGTTATTTGTATGGTCCAACTACGGAATTTAGAGTATTTAATAAATAAAAGAAAATGAGAACACTAAGTATCTTCCACTTTCATTAAGTCAAGACATAGTAGATAATCACAAAGTAAACTTCCATAGCTAAATCTATTTTACCATAAGTTGTATATATTTATACATATTAATCAGATCCCCTCTTAGCCTTCTCTTCTCCAAGCTGAACAGGCCCAATTCACTCACTCTCTCCTCATACGAGAGCTGTTCCAGTCCCTTAATCATCTTTGTTGCCTTTGCTAGACCATCTCTAGAAGCTCCACATCCCTCTTAATATTGGGGAGCCTAGAATCCAATACTCCAGGTTTGGTGTCACCAGAGCTGAAGAGAGGGGCAAGATCCCCTCCCTCCACCTGCTGGCAACATCCTCCTCATGCAGCCAGGATCCCATTGGCCTTCTTGGCCACGAGGGCACTGCTGACTCCTGGTTAACTTGGTGTCAACCAGGACCCCCAGGTACCTCTCCATGGAGCTGCTTTCCAGTAGATTGATCCCTAATCTATAGTGATGCCTGGGGTTGCTCCTCCCTAGGTGCAGGACCCTGCACTTGTCCTTGTTAATCATGAGGTTGCTCTCTGCCCAACTCTCCAGCCTGTCCAGATCCTTGTGGATGGCAGCCCTCCGGAGCATCTGCCACTCCACCCAGTTTGGTATCATCCACAAACTTGCTCAGGGTGCACTCTGTGTCCTCATCCAAGTTACTGACAAACAAGTTGAACAGCACCAGGCCCAGTACTGACCCTGGGGGACACCACTGGCCACAGGCCTCCAACTGGACTTGGCCCCATTTATCACCACGCTCTGAGCTCTGCCTCCAGCCACTTCTCAATCCACATCACTGAGCACTCGTCCAGACCATACTTTTGGAAAACCCTGCCCTACCCCCTACTTCTTGTGTGTCAACTTTGGTGACCCTTTATGCAATCTCTGCACCATCGTGTTTCCAAGATCAGACCTCCTGCTCAGGTTTTATTGGTGTGACAATTCCCACTATCACGTAGGTTAACAGGTGGCAGGGTCCTGCCTGCTCTCCTGCTGGTCTTTTCTCTAAACTGCCAAGCTATCTAATGCCTGTGATTACCAGGCTGGGAAAGTACTGAGGAACCTGGGATTTTTTTAAATAGTGTTAAATTCAGAATTTAGGATCCCTAAAAGAGGCAAACCTAGAGATTCCATATTACTTAGACTTAAGTTACACAAATCTTTGCAGCTGTACCAAATACTCACATTACATCGACCAGTGCATCTGATTAAAGCATAATATACATAGCAAAGCATATCCTTTACAATCAAAATACACTTCACAAGTCAAAATTACTTGGAATGTAATAAACTGCTTAGCACTTCAAATTAGCCTGCACAATGTTATTTATTTTGAGGTTAAACTGCTTTCTGTCCTTCCACTATTCTATTTAGAAGTAACTTGGATCTCTATGAATATGTTATGAACAGGCAGTTTTTAGTATAGTTATAACCTTACTGCTAGAAGGCTAACCTAGAAATTGCATAACCAAAGGAGGAAACAGTGGGGACAAGCTGAACCAGAGCCTACAAGAACTAGTCAGATCTGTGAGAGATTTCAACAGAACTGCTTTGTAAATCCTTGACAAGAGAAAAACCTTGTCACAGTGACTCATAACATTATTAGTGCTGCCACAGTCTAGGAGAAAGACTTCATTAGAGGTAAGACTTGCAAAGAATGTTCCCTGCAGCTCTGTATTATTGCTTTTACTCAAGCAGATCACTTGCTACAGTGATTTTTCTGTGCGGAACACATTTATGACATACTATAAATATAAACATACAGAGACATAAACACACACACACGCACACTTAGCTATATATAACATATATATGTATAAAATATGTATACACAAATAAATATATTTCATTTCTTCAGCTTTGAAATCTGCTCCCTGAAGTCTTGCAAATCAGATAATCACTCAGGCTTCACGGTGAATTGCAGATGTCAACTATTTAAAAAATCATGTCATGATCAACAGTGTTTAACATCGTGAAGGTCACTGCTGCATCAAGTTTTGGTCTGGTACACTGGGTTAAATATTTCAATAAAATCTATAAAATCTATGTTATATCTTTACTATTTTCAAGCTTATACTCCTTATCCTGAGGAATACCTGAAAAGTTCCCAACTTGATATTTTGAGAGCGGGACCTGAAAGTACTCCAGCACTCATGTACCTTCTGCTTTGAAGTCATCTTGGAAATTAAATCTCAGTGTCAATATATCCCGGTGTACATACAAACAGCAAAATGAGTTGAACCACTGATATCTATCATTCTTCAAGACTTGAAAGGGCAGACAACCAGACAAATGAAGCAACTTATAGAAAGTAATAGTAAATAAAGGGAGAAAAAATGGAGGAAAGAATCTTGTGCAGGTAGGAGGAATAAGTAAAGACAGCTGGCATAAGAGATATAGGTCAAATTCAGTCCGGCTGCACATTAAATATTATTACTTACATTAATATACCATGTATACTATATATTAAAGTATCGCTATTTTCTCTAGAAGATCGTGTCCTGTTATTTTCCAAGTAATATTCCTTACATGACAACATAGGAGAGGAATTATGAGAATTTTTTTGATGGAGAGAAGGCAAGAAGAAAGGTTTATATTTTGGTAAAATAAGATTTTTTTTCAAGAAAGTTTAAGGATGAGAGGCTTTAGCTTAAGCATCACATGCATATTTATATGTATATATGCGCACATATCTACAGTCATTTGTATAACTTCTATTAGATAAAAAAGCCTCACTTGTTGGTCTTTCAAACAGAATTTATTGCTAAGGACAGTTGCCTTTACAGATATTGCCACAGGGTCAATGTATGGACAAAACAACACTGTCTTTCTACCTGAAGGTTTTCACAATTTGCCTTCAACACATTTTAAAGTGTTCAACTAAGAAAAGCTTTAACACATTTCAAAATAAAAGTAAACAAAAAGGCTTATATTCAAGGGTCTTGCTTTTAGATGCAGTGTGCCTTCAAGCTAAGAGAGTATTTCAACTAAAATAAGCCAAAAGGCATTCTTCTATCCTTAATCTATCCTTAACCTTTTTTTTTTTTTTTTTAACAATCCTCAGGGGTTTGTGAGGAGGCACTGTGAATTGTGAACACTACTATAGCTACAGAGCTACATGCTTACTTACCTTGCATGAGATGTGTTTTCTCCTAACTATCCTTAGTGTTTTTAGAGCCAATTTACTTTGTTATTTTGTCTGCATGCTACACTTGATTTTTTCAGAAGAAAAAAAAAATAGGATTGATTCTTTTTACTATAGACAGGAATTTTCCACTTTTAAACTGGCCACAAAAGATAACAGATACCAATGTGTTTTTCACCCCTCCTTTCCCCTTCTTAAAGACAGATTAAATCTTTTTAAAATCCCCAGGAAGCGATAGGAAAAATTGATATAGGACAATATGAGCAGAAACACTCTGACTTATGTGAACGTGATTATTTATTTTCAGTCATTTTGTAAGGATCTCCTATTTTTTTTAACAAGGAGCTTGGTTTACAGTCAGCTTGAACCTGTAAATGTGTCATCAGTTTTATCACTATTGGGTTGTTGCTGGACAATATCATTTGAAAAATTTGGCACTTTAAAGTAAATATGTCAGCTATTGTTGTCACTGTATTATCATTCTTAAGACCACTGATTTTAAGATTTTATAAGACTCAGACTGGTTTCTAGTTTTGCAGACAGAATGTATTTTATTGCATTTGCTTATATGAGCCACTAGAGCTACATTTAAAGAGACAGGTTCATTAATTCTGCATTTCCTAAGAAAAGAAGTACTGAAGACATGTTGTACAAGACTAAAGAAATTCCAGACCATTAGTATCTAAAGAGGATGTTAAATGATATACACTAGAGGTAAATATTTTCAGTCCAGTCTTGGCTAACTAATATCAATATATTCCTGAAGAGGTTGACAGGAAAGATTTATATTCTGATTTATTTATTTATTTTTTTTAGTATTTTTGAAATCATGAGAGAAAGCAAAATGACAGGATGTGTGCTAGTAGTGTGTTAAAAATGAATGATGGTAAGGAAAGGTGACTTCAGAGACTATTTGCTGAAGAAGAAAATGAATGCTGGTCAATATAAATTGTCACAGCTTTTATGAAAAATCAGTCCTACCCTCAGGCATATTAAATCATTCTTGCATAAATTTTGGTGAATAAATCTCATAATCTCATCAAACCTGGGTCACAAGTACATACACTTGTATGTGCTTAATTATTAGGTAATAATTATAATTAATTATTAGGTATATAGGTATATAATTAATTATTAGGTAATAATTATAATTAATTATTAGGTAAAATTGGTAATAAGTGCCTCTTGCAATGTCTGCACATCTGTATGAGCTGTAAATCTAATCCTACACTGCTGCAGTTAATTTTAAGTTGCTTATGTGATTTACTGAATAGGAGTCTTGTTTCTCTTTGCTTCCTTCGGCAAAAGAAGCATTGATGTGATGAACGTAAAGTCAGAGCTCTGGCCTTCTTTAATAAACAAGGAACTCAAGGAAGGAGTTCCCAAAAGGACAGCAAAGAACAACATGATCCTTAATCTATTTAGTAAAGTTGAGAGCTGTCTAAAGGAAAGAATTGATACAACACTCTGTGAAAGAAACTGAAGTCAGGATGTGTGGAAAAAAAAATCTCACTTTTCTGACACCTCATGTTGACTTAAGGATAAAGAGGGTGACATACATAGGGAATCAGTTCTGCAGGGATAAAAAAAAAGAGAGATGTTTTCCTTTCAGTTCCAGGGAATACAAAGAGATCATGAGTTTGAGAAAGGCTCATTTTTTCAAATGAAATAAAAGCCCATAACTGTACGGCTCTGCTGGAAAGATCTCTTCTGACATATTTTAAAAAGTTAGTGAAACTGAAAATAAACAACCTCTGGTGTAAGCAGAAACTGAAAAAAAAAGATTTTCTTTTGCTTAGAAGAAGTCAGAATCTTTACTGACCACAATTATGCGTGTAAAATTCCCCAAAAGAAGTGGTATTTTGGAACAATATGCTAGAAATGTAAATATAAATAGGATTACTGTGTGCAATCCTGCAAATATCTATGCATATGATCAATACCATATTTAACTTCCGTGGCTTGTATTGCATTACAAACCCAATTAAATTTCTCAAAGTGGCAGTAGCATAGCAAAGAAGAAGAAAAACAAAGCCAGCAGGAAGTGACTGCAAACATTTTGCATCTGATGCTGAACATACTAAGCAAAGCATAGGATCTGATTGTCGCTAGTCATCGCATTAAGCAATATTTTTGTAACAAATGAGAAAGAAGCCACCAGTTTTCTTGATATTTCAGTTAAGATATTCACAAGATTCTATAAAGATTTACTAAACAATAAAAGATTTAACAAGGAAAATAAAGTGCAAGCCGTTTGGTTTCTTTCTCAAAATACAGAATTGCTTACTGATGTTAAGTCATCAACTTTAAAAACTCCTCTCACTCTTCACTGCTGGCTCCATACACTAATATGTCATAAAACATCAGCAAAATTTCACAAATGAATAGGGCAAAATATAAAATCTTTTGAAAATGAAGAACATAACAATGAAGAGTTTTCTTGCAAACTTAATAAAATCATATATATCTCAGAAGATGAGAAGGACTTGTAAAGTAAGGGAGATTCCTCTTACACTTTGTATAATACTTACTAAAGACTTTCAGAAATTGTCTTAGCAATGTGACAGAATGGTTGCCTTTTTATAAACAAACTCCTACCAGTTCATGCATTAGTAAATACCCTAGTTAAAGTAGGATGACTACTAGAAAGAGAACATCTCTAGAAAGAGAACATCTATATCTGACCATGTTTTTAGAAGGAATTTAAAATTTGACACTACTCAGCTTGAGACATTTAAAATGTAGTGTATTTTTCATAGTAAATTTCTCAGTGTGTTCTGAAAATCAATATTCTTGAATGCATCATGAATGTAACGTTAGATAAAAAAAAGCAGTACAGATGTTGACGAGCAACTCTTCTGACATATCTGAATACAGGAACTCACGTGCAACTTCAGTACCTCCAGCCCTCAGTAAATCTGTTCTATTCCAAAAAGATAATAGGAATACTGTATGTTAACAGTTATATCAGTCAAATGAAGAAAAATATCTGAAAAGAAAGGTAAAATGCAGAGGTAACCACAGACAAACAGAAAATGAAAAGGGAGAACTGATCCTAATCCAAACTTCCTGTTGGAAAACAGCTCCACAGAGAAGGACTGGGGAATCCTGCTTAAAATAAACTTAACCATGAGTCATCAGTGTGCTCTTGTGGCCAAGAAGGCCAATGGGGTCCTGGCCTGCATGAGGAGGAGTGTGTCTAGCAGGTGGAGGGAATGGATCCTGCGCCTCTACTCAGCTCTAGTGAGGCCGCAGCTGGAGTCTTAGGTGCAGTTTTGGGCTCCCCACTACAAGAGGAACATGGAAATTCCAGAGAGGGTCCAGCAGAGGGCAACCAAGATGATTAAGGGACTGGAGCATCTATGTTATAAGAAAAGAGTAAACGAGCCGGACCTGTTTAGCCCAGAGAAGACTGAGAAGATATGTGATCATAGAATCATAGAATGCTTAAGGTTGGAAGGGACCTCAGAGGTCATCTAGTCCAACCCCTCTGCACACACAGGGTCACCTAGAGTACATGGCTCAGGGCTGCATCCAAGCGGGTTTTAAAGATCTCCAAAGAAGGAGACTCCACAACCTGTCTGGGCAGCCTGTTCCAGTGCTCTGTCACTCTCACAGTGAAGAAATGCTTCCTGAAGTTCCTATGGAACTTCCGATGCTTCAGTTTGAAGCCATTTCCTCTAGTCCCATTACTGTCCACCACTGAAAAGGGGCCAACTCCACCCTCCTCACTGCCTCCCTTGAGGTATTTATACACAGTGATTAGGTCCCCTCTCAGCCTTCCCTTCTCCAGGCTTAACAGGCCCAGCTCTCTCAGCCTCTGCTCATAGAGCAGATGTTCCAGGCCCCTGATCATCCTGGTAGCCCTGCACTAGAATCTCGCTCTGCCATCTTTCCAGCTGATGTCGGGAAAGTTAAAGTCTCCCATGAGAACCAAGGCCTGTGACTGTGAGGCAACTTCCCTGAGCAAGTTTGCAGATGACACCAAGCTGGGTGGTGTGGTTGACACTCCAGAGGGCTGTGCTGCCCTCCAGAGGGACCTGGACAGGCTGGAGAGCTGGGTAGAGAGGAACCTCATGAGGTTCCACAAGGACAAGTGTAGGGTCCTGCACCTTGGGAGGAGCAACCCCAGACACCAGTACAGATTAGTGGGCGACCTGCTGGAAAGCAGCTCCATGGAGAGGAACCTGAGAGTCCTGGTTGACACCAAGTTATCCATGAGTCAGCAGTGTGTACTCGTGGCCAAGAAGGCTAATGGGATCCTGGCCTGGATCAGGAGGAGCGTTGCCAGCAGGTCAAGGGAGGTGATTCTGCCCCTCTACTCAGCTCTGGCGAGGCCGCACCTAGAGCACTGTTTGCAGTTCTGGGCTGCCTAATATGAAAAGGACGTGGAGCTTCTAGAGAGGGTCCAGCAGAGGGCAACAAAGATAATTAAGAGACTGGAACACCTCTTGTATGAGGAGAGACTGCGTGAGTTGGGCCTGTTCAGTTTGGAGAAGAGAAGGCTGAGAGGGGATCTTATTAACATGTATAA
>JAUBOD010000824.1:8523530-8549296 GCA_032353885.1 Nothura maculosa | reverse complement strand
GGCCTGCCCTTTAATCCTAACCCACAAGCTCTCCACCCGCTCATCATCCACTCCCAGGCTGAGCTCCATGCATTCCACTCTCTCACATATAGAGCAACTCCACCACCTCGCCTTCCCAGTCTGTCCTTCCTAAAGAGCACATAGCCTCCATGACAGTGCTCAACTCGTTCGAGCTATCCCACCATGTTTCTGTGATTCCTATGAGATCATGGTGCTGGGACCGCACACAGATCTCCAGCTCGTCTTGCTTATTCTCCTTGCTTGGTGCATTGGTGTATAAGCATTTTAGGGAGGTAGGCGATCAATATGTGTAAAGACCTGAGAGGAGAATACGGGGACATCAGGGCCAAACTCTTCTCGGTGGTAGCCAGTGATAGAACAAGGCGTAATGGGTACATGTTGAAATCCAGGAAGTTCTATCTGCAAATGAGGAAGATATTCTTTCCTGTGAGGGTGCCAGACCTCTGGAAAAGTCTGTCCAGGGAGGTTGTGGGGTCTCCTTCTCTGGAGCTCTTCAAAACCCACCTGGATGTGACCCTGTGCCACATGATGTATGTGTCCCTGCTGGAGCAGGGGGTTTGGACTAGATGATTTCTAGAGGTCCCGTCCAACCTTAACCATTCTGTGATTCTGTAGTCATGATGGAGGACCCACTACATGTGTCTTCGTACAATCATGATGAACATCTTTTGAGTGGAGCATCCTAATTCATCAATTTACAACTTTTATGAATAAAGAGGTTTTTAGTCATCATTTTCTTTTTTTCAAATCTCATTTATCTAAATGGTTTGTTTCTCTCAGGAGCTCAAAACAATCATTAGGAGAAAATCACAGCAGCTCTGAATTCTGAGGAAAGAATTTCATCTCTTCTACCAAGCTCCTCTGCTTGGGCATTAAACCAGGGAAAGAGGATATTTGACTGTGTCAATAGAAATGAGTTTAATTTGAGCTATCTTCCTCTGCAATCCCTTGACTGTCCTTAGGTGAATTGCAATAAATGATGATAGGGCAATTATACTCTGCTGTTTTACCAGATGTCTCTATTTCTCTGAGATACTATTTTGCTTAGTTCTATAACCTCTGACTCTCTAAATACAAAAAAGGACCATTGTGTCTAGTTACTCATTCTTCATTATTGCAAGAGCTATTCCCGTGTCACGCTTTATTTTGACTACTATACTTCTTGCAGGAAATGCATTATTATGATAATACTAACTTTGATCAAATGTAAAATATTTTGCAGTTGCCTTAAGTAGATAATTTGCTTCTGGTGAAAGACGCAACAAGCACAACACATACGTAAGAGCCCTCCTTTCCTCGAAGCAGATGATTTGCAGTAATTGTCCTTTTTATTCTGGTCCTGCTTAGGGAAGTTGTTGCTGATGGAAGAGAAATCTTTGTGCTGAAGGCAGTATCAAGGCTGACACTGTGACCTGCCCTATATAATTTTATTTCATAAATCCTTAAATGATAAAAATGGCAGAAACACTTTTTGCAGTAAGACTTAGAGATTGGAGTCGTTTAGTCATGGGGCAGAATCAGTGTTAGTAAATGGTACCATTTAATTGTAAATTGTTGGAAAATTATTTTGAATGTTCTTAACAGGTTGAATCCTGATTTAAGCAAAGAATATTTGAAATAATCAAGAAAGAAGGAGAAGTAATGAAAGGAATGGTCACATGACACATTTCTGTCCCTTTCCCCAGTATCAGTGAAATTTTCATGGGTTGATTATAACTCACTAATAATATTTGTAGGCTAATAACCCTTGTCTACCTATCACAGCATTTCCAAGCACACAGGAAGCAGGGAGCACTACAGAGAATCATCCTTTTTATCCCTTTTTATTCTGCTGAGTGAGCCAGGACACTACTGAAAGGTTCTTCCTCAGATGAGAGAGAATATCTTGCCCTTAGAGCAATAAATTTGCTTGTTTGCTCATATTTTCTGTTTCTTTATTTGCTTGTTTATTTGTTTTTAACTCCACTTTCAGGCTTGAAGGTGAAAGCCTGAACAAGCTGCTTTGGCAAATATGTTTGTCCCTTCTAAGACATTGAAGATGCCCTTCAGTATCGCTCTCCGTGGTCGTTTAGCTGAGCTCTTAAAAACAGATTATTGCTTAAATAAGTATTTCAGTGGTTTCAGGGAGGCTAAAAACACTGTTGTGGCAAGCAAAACCAACCATGGTAAAAGAGGGTCATTTATGGTCAGACTCTTTAATACTGCAAGCCTAAGAGCATCTTTTCCATGAAGGAGTAAAAACAATGAGCAGAAACAGAAAGCCTCTGAAATTAGGCATCCATCCACTGTCTCACAGAACTGCTGATAAACTAGATGTTTTATCTCCTTCATTCAGGGAATAGAAGCCCCTTCCTTGCAGTTCTCTGTTCACAGCATTTCTTGGCGGTGATGTTTGTTCAAACACGTTCCAAGCAAGCTTTCCATTTAAAAGTCTATAAGCACAAGAAGGAATAAGGCAAAAAGCATTTCTGCTCTCACTGATCTCTAATCCTTCAGCCTGGATCCTGTTTGAAAAACAGAGAGACTGTCCCCAAGAAAACAAAATACATGGAAATTACTGCTGTTTTTAATGTTCGCAGCATGTGTGTTTTAATATGAATTACCTGAAAGCAGCATGGAAGCAGCCGGGGATCTTACCTGTGGAGAAAGATCACAGCTTTCTCACATTTCATTGCAGCCCGGAGGTTTTTTACACTAAGCAAGTGCAACATGTGGGGACCTCAGGTGGAAAATGAAAATGGCATTTTAATCATAAGTGAGCTTTACTCTCTAATATGGATATCAACTTATTTGTGTTTAATACTGATATTGCACAACCTTGAGAAAATATTAAGTGAGCCTTCACCTTTAGAGATTACTTTCAAATAAAGAAGTGACTGAAAAAGAATGGACTGCCTAAAAGAACTAATGATCCAGCTCACGTACCAAAGTAGTGCTCACCTACAGCCAAAGTTTTTCAAACATAGATGTCTTAGACAGCAGAGAAAGATGTTATCAGGTTTCACTGCCCCTTGATGTGCAGAAAGGAACATGTAAGGTCTTTGAAGTCTGTTTTATTAAATTCCATAAACAAAGTGAAAGGCAATCTGAGGCCTTGACATTTAGCAGGACTGAACAAACAGCACATGCACCTAAAATACGTGTGATTTATTGTTTTCATCTACTCAGGTGCCCATTTTATGTGAGTCTGTAATTAAAATATTACTGCAAACATATAAAACCTCATTACAAATCTTTGTGACCTCATGTTGGGTTTTGAATATTTATTATTGAAGCATTACATTTGATTGATCAAGTTCATCCTCCCATCTACAGATATCTCTTCTGTAACATTTTCGCATTGTAGCCTCTCTGCTTTTTGTTTAGTGAAGCGCTTTGTCCCCAGAAAAGGAATGATTCAGAGAACTGTAAGCCACCATTCTTATTTCAAAGCAAGGTCCTGTATTGAAAATACATTCAAAGACATCAAGGTGACCTGTTGGTTGCAGGACATTGCTTACAGATCTGCAATATTGTTCAGCAATATGTTTTCCCAATTAAAATTCCAAATATTTCAAAGGTAAGCAAAAGGTAATCACCATTCTCTTTTAGTACAATGTATCAATAAAATAAATAGAGGCTCTCTCACAAAACCTTTTTGTTCTTTCTTTCTATAATGATAGTGATAGAAAGAGTAAATACCAATGGAGTTACTTCAGAAAGAAAATGTACATGATATTACTATTCTTGCCTTAGTGTTATTTCTTGCATTTAAGTGAATGCCCTATTCTTCAAGAAGAATTGGCAATAACACTACAGCTTGAACTTTTTACTGTATCTTTAAAAGATACAAGGTCTTTCTTCTTGCTAAAACAGTTGTGGAAATTAACTTTCTATATAATGTAAGGATTGACAAAGCAGTCATGCATTGCATGAAGTCTACATTTTTATTTTTCTGTTCATGAGAAAAATCTTTTTTATTCCTTGAAGAACATAAATAGAAATGGAATACTTTCAGAAATTACTTAATTGTATTTGTACTGACAAATTGACACCTATGTGAATGGGACATAGGGGACCTAGTGCAACATATGAGACCTTATGGAACTTCGAATATCAGTTCTTTACCTTTGGGCTAGTCAGCCTGGACTTTCTTTAACATTAATAATGTGAAATAGACAGGTTGGACTAGATGATCTCTAGAGGTCCCTTCCAAACTTATAGATTCTGTGATTCTGTGATTCTGTATTACAAATACCTACATTAGGATATGGAGGGAGTAAAATTTTCAAACACTGCTGCAGAGTAATGCCTATTAATGGTTAACAGACCATCAGTGTCTCAGTGACAATCAGCTTCCCTTCTTTGGAGGGATACCTGGAAAAATAAACAGAATAACAAAAACAACAACAACAGAACAGAATGTGTAAGGATGAATGGAAGAGAATATGCTGCTCCTTCCCTCAGCACAAGAGAACTAATCCTTTTATGTATTATAATTCTGCAGAAAAAAAGTCTTCACATTTGAGAAAGTAATGGTTCACTTAAAAAAAATGCAAAACCCCTCACTTTTGCTTACTTAGACACATCATCCAAAGACATACTGCTGACCCACTAAAGAAAACAAGATCCTATTTGTGTACTTCCATGCAATTATGAAAAAGAAAGATGTCAAAAAGATACTCCTTTTGCTTCTTTTAGTTATAAATGCTAAATACTCACTATTCAAATTCCATTGGAATCATTTCAGTTCCTGACTTTGGACATGTGCTGATGGAGAAACATATAACCAGCCTTACAATTGGCTCTTAGTCTTTACTGCATTGTAGATTAAATCCACAGAGATCATTTCACTCTCATTGAATAGCTTTGAAAATTGGCTGTCCTTTTAATGTTATTTTCATAGGTCCAAGAGTTTATCTTGTCAAAAAGAATTCCTGGCGTGTTAGTTGTAGGAGACCATAAGGGTCCCTGGTGTGGAATCAATTCAGGTTCTCTGTTCTTTCACCTCATACTTCAGACAATTTCCCTATGAAAAGTCCAATACAGAAATCATTTTCTTTTTATGAATTCTTTTGAAAAATATAATGTTAAGCCACCAAGACGATAAAATTCAATCATCTCCAAAACAATAGCACTATGCATATAAAAATAAAAAACACCTACAAGCAATATGGGGATTACGCTGAAAAATCTTGCAGTTTATTTCAGTAGCTCTTTGAGTATATTTTCTCATGATAATGACTCAGCTCCTGTTGCTCTTTAGAATACACAAAGTTTTCTTCAAAATTTGCAGGTGTCTGAATTTTCAGAATTTACATCACAAATTCAAAATTGTAAGTAGTCATCAGTACTCCTCAAAGCAAGAACAGCCAACATACTGCTCCATGTTAACTCCTCCTTAAATTCTTTACATGAAACACTTAAATAAAAGTCTTGTAAAAGCAACAATTACAGTCTTAGAGATGATAGAATACCACCTTTACATTTTCAGTGGACAAAGGAATCTCCAGAAGGGCTACTGATTTCAGATAGAGAACTTCAAGAATGCATAGGTTTTTAAAATCATTTTTCAGGAAGAAAGTTCACAAGCCTTGTCCCCACTGTTGTTTGTTTATAACCTGTTCTTTCAGCTACAAGAGGTTCATTTGTCATATGGTAAAAGTCTGTGATTTTCTGTATAAATACAAGTTCCCTGAAAAGCTTTAAAAACAGTTAGTGAGCTCATCCTGTCACACAGCCAGACATGTTTCTCATTTCCTCCATGTAATTCTGGTTGCACCTGCCTTTGATTCCACTGTCTGCTCTTGATCAGCCATGCAGAAGGTCATCAGGAAATGTTCTCTATTCATCACTACAAATCAATAACTGCAGTTAAAATGTCTGCAGTTAAAGCGTTTGCCTTTCTTTTTTATAAAACATTCATTGCTCTATAGTCTAAGAAAATTTTTTAAAAAAGTTGTGATTTTCTTTAATCTTTAACTCATGAAATGTACATCTTTTCAAGGAACTGTACTCAAAACATAGTCTTAATCTGAGATATATACAAAACTTAGTGAAACACCTCTTTGCTAGATACCTGTTCTGCAGATCTTGAGTGCAATGTCATAAGTTTCTGAGTTCCTAGGACAATTCGTTAAGGAGAACATAGATTAAACCAAGCAGGAGGGGAATAGAGCACAAAATATACTGATCTATTAGTCTCTATTATATTCTGGAGGAGACTTCAGCAGTGTTTTTTTCAGCATTCTTTTCAGCAGTAATTGGGGACTAGAAGCAACTTGAAAACACAAGGTTCCCTTGAGATTGTCTCCTATCTGCCAATTCCTTTTTCATTTCCTTTCTAAAATCCTTCTCCTATCACAGCATTGTGTCACTTTTGAGAAGCATGGGTCAGTATCAGTTCTTCTTTGTGCTCCACCCAATCACCGAGTAAGACTTTTCTCTGAAAACCAGACAGGTTTTGGGCTGATTTTCTTCATTTTCTAGTAACTAACTATGCTGTTAGTGCAACAGATCTTCTGAAGGATTTACAAAGCTAAATTTAAAGGATTATAGAACTTATACACTAACATAGATAAAATCTATGGAAAATGATCTATGGTTTAGAGGATCATATTTTCTTTCTGATATTCTAGATCACCTTTTAAAAAAGTGTATACAACAAAGATCAACATTAATAGAGCTCTGGCTCCAAACATTCATTCATTAGAACAGTTTCCTAGGACATCCCTCTTCTAAGTCAAGTTAAAGATGACACTGAACCTTTATTTTCCAGTTAAGCACAGTGCAGAGTGGATAAAAGGCACTTCCATTTCTGAAGGAGATTATGTGGTTTATATGCTGCAGTTCAGAAGGAAGTTGCACAGCAGTGCAAGTTCCAGTTTTCCTAGTTAGCTTTTTAAATGTATCAATCAGGCCTATTTAAATATATCCGAGTTTATATATATATTTGAGTCAAGGTCATCTAGATGTATCAGTTACTTAGATATATCTGTTAATTGTGAATAAATGTCTGGAAGAGAAATATAAGTGAAGATGCAGGCATGGTGGGGAAGGCATATGGATACCTTTGGTTGATAGAAAAGATGGGCTCTATCTCAGGCTGAAAGAACTAAATGTTCTCTCTTATGGTCAGATGGAAAGACAAAAGTAAAGGACAGAGAATTTTCTTTTCATAGCCTTTTTTTTTTTTTTTTTTTTTTTTTTGCCCCCAATAAACCACCAAATTACAACCCAGGAATTCTTAATAAGATATATAAAGACTACATCAGCAGGTTGCAAAGTGATGAAAAAAATGAAAGGAGAAGGAAAGGGAACTGTGCAGGTACTGTCAGCAAGTGTATCTTAAATAGCAAGGACCCACTTTCATGATCCTATTCCATTGCAGATTTTGTAACATAGAGATGACCTTGTGGTATAAGACTGAAGTTGCAAGAACTGTGGTATAAGACTGAAGTTGCAAAGAACTGGAGGAAAGTAAATGATCTCTGTGAAAAAGTCATCTCTAGTAGAGCTGGAGACATTGCAGTGAGGTGAAATGATGGAAACTCATAACCAGACTTAGAAATCTTCGTCAGGGCTAAAAAAGACCCTGCCATTGTATCCTTGTATAAAAGCAGTGACAGCATCTTCTGTCAGGGTCTCCTGGAACTGGAGTGCAACAGGGAAGAAATGAGAAAAGTTAATTAATCTGTGTTTGTTGGACATTATTAGAGGCTGAACTAACTTTAAAATTTCCTCCCAATAAGTATCATGAGTTCAAGAGTTTTGTATATTACTCATTTCTGTACGTTATGGCTATACTTTCCAAAGTTTCAGCAAACTTCAGCAAAATCATCTTAACTCCAAATAATGTCCCTTGCTTTGTGTGCAACTTCATTTTCAATAATCTAGGAAGTCTTGCATTTAAAGTGAATCTTTAAAATATATTTAGCTTTACTTATGGCTGGGTACTGCCTCAATCTGCCCCTAGACATGAATCCTTCCTGTTGCCAATAACTGTCAGAATGCTTACAGATAAAAATTACTGGGGCTGGCAATAATTTTTTCCTCTGTACAGGATGTGCAAAATGGACATGGTTTGTGAAAACATGTCAGTGATAAGATGATCTGTACACTATTTGTTTAAATATATTCACCTGACAGCTTTAGATATGTTTTGTTTGTTCTATTCCCCTCTCTCCTTTCTCCATCCAGACTACTTCAATTCTTCTTCATACATTATATACTCACAGCACTGAGAGGGTCTGTAGATACCTTCCAACTTTCACAGACAATACTCTTGCATTAACATTATTGCTGTCGCCTTTCCTTTCTTAAAAGAATATTCAGAGCTTAGACACTTCTCAAAGGTGCATGTAGCAGAAACACCCATATTGGTGTAAAGTATTAAGCTACTTTAAAATGCTAGATATTCCTTACAATACTTTACTTTTTTTGTGTACATAGCAGTTTCAGTCCTACAAGGGTTGGAAACTTTGACGAGTATAACAATAGATTCAGCTGAACTTTTTGTTCAACTGAACTGAAAAATTAGTCATGGGATTTGAGATCTAGAAGGTTGTTTTGGAAATAATCTGCTTCATCTCCCTGTCTTTGCAAATTACATCTTCTTTGGAATGACAGTGGGTTTTGCTATGTCTACTCACAGATCAGAACAAATTTCAAGCTTGGTGTACAGCATAAACTGCAGTAAATGGCCCCATACAATGTGTTTGCACACACTTACTCATGTGAGAGCTGTGTCATACCAAATTGCTAAACTGCAGAATCACAGAATGGTTAAGGTTGGAAGGGACCTGGGACCAAGACACCTGGAAGTTTTATAAAACCTGCTTCTTCCTGGAAAGCATATTGCAGCTTTTGGATGACACTGGCTATCACAGTGACACTGCAAAAGCAAAACTGAGGTAGGGCAACAGAGAAATTAAACTCACAGATAAATAAAGAACCACAGGTGGTCAAATATTAAACACCTGTCAGGGACACAAATGGTTAGTCAAATAATAACTACAATAATTATTATTTGTTAGTCAATAGTAACTACAAGATGGGTAGTACAAGTTTTGGGCTCACTTCATCTATTGTAAATACAACACTTGAAAGAAAAAAAAAGAAAGAAATTAAACCAAAATGAGAAATATGCATGTTATATTGATGTTAATGACTCTTTCTGTTCAGATGTTAAAGGCACAGGCAGGTGCTGTGAATCTGCAGTTCTGAGCCTTTGTTAATTTTTCCCACATCTCTATTTGATGCTCAAAACAAAAAACAGTGGGATTATTTTGAGTTTATTAATGTGTCAGTTTTCCTCTACGCACTTATATTTATTTCTTGAAGGACTTAAAATACCCACTTTTAATGCAAAAATCCTCTTTTGTTTTTGAGAGTATCTGTAAGCATACAATGTAAGTCAAAACCAAACAATGATTAGGAAATGGTGAGATACATCAGCTATCCAATACCTCAACTACCATTCAGTTAATATAGAAATTGTTAGTGCCACCTATTGGCAAGCAGTGCAAACATAGCAAGCTGTAAGGTAGAGAGATAGTACAAAAATAAAATGGTAATTGGTGTCCAAAAGTAAAATTTCCTTTCCAAAAAAGAAAAAAAGCTTTTGCTGGAATTATTGTATGTTTTATCTGCCTCTAAGCAATTTGAAGCATATTTATAGGCACAGTGAGTCTTAAGGAGATAATGAAGATATTATTGGAAAAGAACTTTTGAAATTATGAATGCTACTAATCAAAGTTGAAAGCATTATTCTAAAGAATGTTTATTTATTTATTTTTTCTTCCTTTTTCTTTCTTCTAAAGATTAATGTTTGTTCAAGCAGGAAAGGAAATGTATGATATTATCACAAGTCCAGCCAGATTGTGTGGGATAAAGAAGATTAAAAATAAACTATCACAAAGTCTTTTGGAGAATAACTTGGCAGACCACCAAGACCAACTGAGAGTTCAACTTGATCAATATTTTTTAAAAATGCTCAGATTATTGAATATTATTCCTATTTATTTTGTTTCTTTGATTTAAAGTAGTACAATTTATAATGAAAGATATGAAAGAATGAGTATGGAGAAAATATTCCAAAAGATACACTCTGCATTTGAGACTACTGCATATTCATCAGAGTCAAGTCCTGAGTATTCCTATTTCCATACTTGTATTTTATAAGAAGCTATTGCCTTTGAACACAAGGGTCATATGTAGTGTCACATGGAATGGAATTGGAGAATCCTATGGTTCTACCTGCAGATTCAGTAAGCACAATGTCTATTTCTTCTTCCTAATCATGAAAGAAAATAACATAGAGAGAACCTCTGCAAGCAACTTTTATCAAATTGTTCTAAGCTGACAGATAACTATTGATAAAAACTCTACCAATGAAATTATTTAAGTATTTTGTGCCCACTTTCTAATACTTTTGTAATAGACTTCCCTAGCTTATTTACAGGTATATCATAAGGCACTGGAAGAACTTCATGTGACATCTGCTTCTTTTCTATACACCAAGTCTCTCACAGAAGGAAATTAGATTGTTTTGATATTTTTGATCTTGATAAATTCATGTTAGCGGTTGCTAATTTCCTTGCTTTTTTTAATATGATTGCAAATAGTCTGATTATCTGTTCTAGTGGAGTTTTTTTTTTTTTTTCCCCCAGGAACTGCAGTTCATCTGACTAGTCTAATTTCCTAAAACTCTTTTTCATTCATTTCATAGATCAGTACCACATTTGTTCTTGATCTTCAGCCATCATCATCAAGTTTTCAGAGGTGACTTCTAGCATCTCTGATGATTCATCAAGTAATTGCTCAAGCATCACAGCTAATTGAAAATATCTAATTTATTACTATGCATTAGTTAACCTATTCCTTCCTACTTAGAGACTTTGTCTTGAATTTTCATCATTATTGCTTATTATTGTGGTGCAAAACTTAATTTAGCCATATTGGTGCATATTTATACTTTCTGTATTTCTTTCATGGGAAATAGTGTACGTTTATGTCCTCAATATTGTTCCCCTATGAAACTGTCAGATTTTTTTTAATTCCCATGAGGTGTTACAAAACAATTTTGAATTTATTGAGTCTCCTTTCCTGAAATATGATGCTTTTATTTTGCTATTATTACCTCTTCCTACTATAGGGATCATGAACTCTATTATCTCAAGGCCTTTCTGAAACATCATGGATTGTTTACTCTAATGTTCTTGACCAATTCCCTCTTTTACATTAGGAACAAAGAAAGAAGTCTCTCTTCTGATTTTCTTCACCATCTGCATTCATACCTCTCAGCAGTTCATTCCACTGACTTTCTGGTGAGTTCAGATCCTTTCTGAGCAGAGGTACACATAACTAAAAATGCTTCATTGCCCTCAAATCCTGCCATCTGTTTAATTTTGCCCCTTGTTCACAAGAAATCTCTTCTTCCTTGAGATTCATGTTGATAGCCTATTGTTCTCTACTTTAACAGAGCTTATCATGTTTGAGGTCTCAATTAGTACTCAGACACATTTAAGAACTGTGCAAAGGCAACATCCTATCAATTAGAATTCATAAGATAAACAATATGCACAGTAGTCGGAGAAGGTTCAGCCAGCGTTGGGTCAACTCACTGGTCAAAGCAAATAGCCATATCAGTAAGTTCTAGACAAGGACTGAAACATATTTCAGGAATATTGCTCATTGCAGCATTCCAGGAATTTTCAGTTTGCTGCAGTACAGTCGGGTGCTTGACTTGGTCATTTCTTAGAACAGGATCTTTATATTCTTAAAATCACCTTTTCCATTGTACAATAAAAAGGTTATGAGTTAGTATTGTTGGAGAATAAAAAGGGGCTGACTAAAGGACTGTAAAGGTTCTTATTTTAATATATATCAATAGCTATAGCCATTTTGCCAGTGAGGTAAAAATTAATAGTTTCTTTTTGTGTTATGTTTGTGAGATAGATATAGATTTCCATTTAATCAAAACTAATTCCTTAAATTTAGCCATTAGTACAGCTTAATAGCAAGTTGCTCCTGACAAAACTCAAACATGAAAAGTAAGTGCACAAGAAAAGGAAGAAGGGATAGGTGACCTGGAATGAATATAGAGAGGATGTCTGTGAATGCAGAGATGGATTCAGGACAGCTAAAGCAGAGGGATTAGGAAACGGAAGACCTATGTAGACCCAATAAGCAGCTGAGAATCAAAGGATTTCTCCTCGCATTCTCCAGAGACTTCACATCTCAAAGAGCTTTATGCTCTGAATGCACCTTGGTACTCCTGGGCGCTGTGGCCTTCTGGAAATCTCCCAGCTTCTACTCACTCACAGCTCTTGAGGTTTCAAGATGCAAGCGCTCTCACCTGCCCACATAATCAGGAACACTTGATTTCCAGCAAGATTGATTTGTAGGCTGATTTCCCCTTTATCGCAGAATCACAGGATCACAGAATGTTCAGGGTTGGAAGGGACCTCTAGAGATCATCTGGTCAAACCTTCCTGCTCCAGCAGGGACACTTAGAGCATGTGGCACAGGGTGGCATCCAGGCGGGTTTTGAAGACCTCCAGAGAAGGACACTCCACAGCCTCCCTCGGCAACCTGTTCTAGGCCTCTGGCACCCTCACAGGTAAGAAGTTCTTCACCTTGAGATAGAACTGTGTTTCAACTTATACCAATTTCTCTTGTCCTGTCTTCAGCTACCAATGAGAAGAGTTTGACCCCTTCCTCTCTACATTCTCCCTTCATGTTAGTCAGATCCCCTCTCAGCCTTCTCTTCTCCAAGCTGAACAGGCCCCACTCACTCTCTCCTCATATGAGAGATGTTCCAGTCCCTTAATCATCTTTGTTGTCCTCTGCTGGACCCTCTCTAGAAGCTCCATGTCTCTGTTATACTGGAGAGCTCAGAACTGCACCCAATACTCTTAAGTGCCATCTCACCAGAGCTGAGGAGAGGGGCAGGATCCCCTCCCTCCACCTGCTGGCAACACTCCTCCTAATGCAGGCCAAGATCCTTCCATTGGCCTTCTTGGCCACAAGAGCACACTGCTGACTCATGGTTAACTCATGACTCAAGGTGCCTGTAGTCCCAGAGAGGAGGGTGATGGCCACCATTTCCTTTTTGCTGACCAGAGCTGCTCTGCACCAAATGGTCTTGCTCAGGACTTCTCATTAATTTGTGTTTTCATGAGTATCCCTGAGTTGGAACTAGGGTGAGAGACTGTGCCAAACATCTCCCCTACCTGAAGACACTGCTTTGGCTGCTCATAGCTGCTTTTTTTTGCTGCTTATAGCAGCATACTAGAGCTCATGGGCATACTAGAGCTCTGCATTGAGCCAAGCCACTGGAAGGAAATACTAAAAAATATCTAATAGGTTAAAGAGGACAAACTTTTCACAGTGCTGTGCCATGACAGGACAAGAAGCAATGGGTAGACACTGGAATACAGGAAATTTCACATGGACACAAGAAAATACTTCTTCACTGTGAGCAGAAAACTGTAACATGTTTCCCAGAAAAGCTGTTGGAATCTCAGTCCTTGGAAATATTCAAAATTGAACTGTACAAAGTCCAGGAAAATACACTCTAGGTGACCCTGCTTGAGCAGAGGGGTAGGACCAGATGATCTCCAGAGATCATTATCAACTCTATATATTCAATGACTGTGATTCTGTAATAAGTGTCTTGCAGAAGTCTTTTTCATTGTTTGTTTGTAGTTAGGGAAATGGTGCTGCTTAATGGAGAAAGATTTCACCCAAAGTAATTCATTCTAATGATTTCTTATTAAAATACTGGAGCCTAATTTGAGCTTTATCACATCAGACAACTGCATTCACATTCACATCTCTATATTCTGAGAATCTTCTATTTATAAATCTAGTGCCAATGAAAGGCAGTCTATTATCAGGGCAATAGAATCCACACTACAGCATGTACTTTTCTTTCAAAGCATTTTACACTGGAGTTGCATAGAGTAGTGGTTTTGTGATAGGGAATTTTAAACTGTATATAATCTTTCACCACTGCCAACAGATATATCATAAGGGTTTGATGTTCAGCAGTCAGCTATTTTATTGGAACCTCAGCTCAGTGCTTGCCATGCTCTTTCTATTTACCTATCATTAGCGCTTTGTTTCCCTTTCCTTTTAGCACAGATTTCATCTGTTAGAGCTAACTACGCAAATACTAGAATTATTTCTTCAATGGATAAACTAGAATACAAATCCTTCACTTCTTTGCTTTCTTTTTTTCAGCATTTTAATACAGAAGGAGACCCTTAGGTGCTGTTCAATAGTAGTAGTAGTATTTTGCTAGGCAACTAACAGCCAGCCCAGCGGGATTCTTCAGAAGTCATTGCTATGCTACATGGCTCCCCAATGACACTGGACCTCATAGCTTTCTACGCACACAACCAGATGATGTTACGGAATCTGTGAAACACTGCCAAAACCATTGTAGCTACAGTGACTTTTATATTTCTCCTGGGGATTTCACTGTTCCCTGAGAACTTCCAGACTCGTAGAAGATTAGCTTTGCAGAACACATAGGGATAACAATATCAATAGCAGAGATATGCAGACAGGATGTGAGGTGGAACAGCATTTTATATTACCTGGTTTGATAGCCATACATTTCACAGTTCATTGCCCAGCTAACTAGTGAAAAACAAAACAATTTTGAATTTTGATATGAAGAACAAGAGTATCACATAATCACACATGAAAAAATGACCAGTGCTAAGTGGAACACTACTATATCTCAAAATTAATCACGATATCTTAAGATTCATCTTATTTCAAAAAGTTATTACTACATCAACTTCATCAGTTTTCTACTGTTTGATATTTTTAGGAAAGAATATTAAAATATGATTGTCTTGACTCCCAAATTGTCAAACTGCTCAGTACTAGAAGCTTGGGGAAGTGTCACTGCACTTCCAGTTCTTAAATATTTTCCTTTCACACTTTGAGCAGGAGGGTTTCACATAGGAGACTGGATTAGATATGACCTGGTGTGGAAGATCTTACATTTTGCTGGCAAGTTATTGACCAAAATATTGAATTTTGTACTGCAGCGACGTGTGCTATGAGGCAGACCTTTTAATATATATTTTTTTAAAGATAACTCCATCAGGCTTTTTTTTTTCTGAAAACTTCAAGCATTTGGCTGAAAATATTGTAGATTAAAGTATTATCAGGATTCTCTCAGACTACTGCAGTGAAGTGTCATATTCACTTTTCAGGACTGACGCATTAATGAATTAATCACAGAATGTGTTAAAGTAACAGTCATAGCAAACCAAACACTTCCACACTTCCAGTACATACTGCTTTTTCTAAATAATGAGATAATTTCTGCTTATATCTACAGAAAAAAAAATCTAAAACCACTCAGTGAAATGTCAATTTTGCTATCCATCTCAGCAACATTAGGACTTAAGGAATTATATTTTAGGAAATATTTTGTGGATAAACACCAAAAAAAGTTTTGATGTTTGAATATACAAAAGTCTCTTAAGTATATAACCTATATTTCTGTTTCTACTACCAGAATTAGAGAACAAATCCACATATTTATTTAATTGAACATAATATCAGTCATGATAAAATAAATACTACGCATGAGCAGAGAGTTTGCATGACAGTTTTCTTATGGTTCAATATAATGTTTCACAGCAATAAAATAAAGGTTTCCTAAAAAAAATGGTCATTTATGCTAGGTAGATAGGTAGGAGGAAAAGTAGGCACTAGCATAAAATAGCTAACCAAATGCTGATTAAAGAATAAGTCAATCTAATCTATTATCTTCAGAGATTCTCTTTAAAAGTAAGATACTTATACTACTTAAAGACAGAATATGGCATTAATTGTTCTCCACAGTGTGTTCAGAACTGCATGGTGCAGCTCTAGCAGAACATCCACTTAAAGCTTCCTCTAAACAGGGTTTTGTTTTGCTTTGTATTTCTTTCCAGAGGAAGAGATGGATGGTGATTCCTAGAATTATATTCTTTATTTTATTCCTGACCTGTAAAGAATCTCCTGGTGCAAACTCCTGTGTGGCAAAGGTCCAAGGGGGCTTGGAGGAAACCCAGGTGAAGACAAAGTGGTGCAAATACACAGCAACTCATGACCCATAGAGCATCAGAGCTCTGCAGAGCTGGATTTAAGCTGCTGCAGTGCTCAAGATCCCCATAGGAACAGAGTTAAACAACAGATTAGCTTCAGCCTTACACAGTACAGAGCACCACAGGACTGGTTCCTGAAGATAAGCTCAGCAGTCATAAAGCTTTCCTCATCGCGAATCTAGGAGACATAACCAATGGGGTGGTGATAAAGGTGCAATTTTCATGAATATCAACAAAAAAAAAATCCTGATCTTCATTTTCTTTCCAGTTATTCAACACAAGACAGATTTACAAAAAGCTAATCAGACAACTACTCAGAAAAAAAGGGAATTTTACTCATGGACATTTCTGAAAGGAAACAGGAAAATTTCCCTACTGGGTATTGTATAGAAATAAATGTACAACAAATGACTCCCTGTCACTCCTTACTGCCTTCCAACTTAACTGCACTAAAACAGTACAGTACTTTTTTCTTCTTTTTTTTTGGGGGGGAGGGATGAAGCAGAATGGTCTTGAACACATGAACACATAAAAAAGAAGATGCTTTTTCCAAAATGAAACATGATATTTTAATAAACTGTTACTTTCTCTTTCCTTTTTCTCAAGATTCCCTTTTCCCAAAGGCTAAAAGAAAGAGAGAGTTGAGTTTTATTTTTACAATGTCTGAATGCAAACAACTAAAAATCTCTGAAGAGCCGTTCTGAAGTTATGTTTTCCAACAGTAATAAACAAACTAATATTAAATTAAAGGGCAATGCTTTTCAACCCAGAAATAATTCTGAAGGAAAACCACATTGTTACTTTCTAAATTTGCATAAGATGGACACTAACTTGTGAATGTTATTTATGGTATTGAATGACTAAAAAAAAAACCACTGAAACACCACAGAGGAGAAAGCTCTCTTAATCTGGAAAATCTAGGTTATGGCAGCAAATTGCCAAGTACTGCACTCTTGTCATGACTTCTGCAGGAACCAGAGCATATTGGCTTTCCTAGATAAGCTCCCTAGTGCTCTTGGTTTATGAAGAAACCATCAGCGAGTGGGAAGGATAAAGCTTCACAGTCAGTCACACCTCTAGACTCAAAGTCTCATGCCTAGTTTTAAAGAAAACAATTTTGGCAGAAATGCTTAATTACAGGCTCTTGTTCAGATAATGAAAAACTAATTAAGAAGAAAAAGAAGCTCTTCTCTGGTACTGCTATTAAAAAAGGACTATGAAAATACGTTATTGCAATTTGTAAACTAAAAGGCTGCTAAGTTGTGACTGTATTTAAAATAAAAATGAATTTACTATTAACTTAAATATATTTGGAAATTCTATCAAGTTTTATAACTAGATCTTGATATTTTTCCTCTTTTCTGAGCCTCTGTTCAGAATATTTTCCTGTTCCTTTTTTTAGACGAAAATATCCAAAAGCTCAGCACAGTGACAAATATTAATTTCATTTTATGATTGGTATTTCATAAGAAATAAATCTGTGCTTCTGGCATGTTTCTAAACAATGACTGCAGAAGCTAGGCAAGAAAAAGAGTGGCCTTACAGTTCCTTACATGCACCTACAAGATCAAGGTTGCAACAGGAGCAGGTGGACAGAACCCACGGAGGTGCATGTACTGCTGCTGTACATGCTCAACCTCTGCCTCACTACACACAGATCGATTCTAAACATTGGAACAGTTGCCTTCAGAAGCTCTGTGGGCGACATTTGCAAAAATACAGGAATTTGTCAGTCATATAGTCCATTTAGCTGCCAAAAATAGGAAAAGAGTAGGCTCTATTATGCTTAGGAGAAAAGAACATCTGAAAGAACGTCTGAAAGGGCTTTAGTCTGATATCTTCTTCAGCATCCCATCTCTGCTAGTGGACAGTAAGGGATGCTTAAGAAAAGAATATAAGAACAAGATAGTAGCTGACAACTAGCAGTTTAAAAAAATTGTAAATCAGAGAAGGTTTCAATTTTTATGTTTAACAACTACTGAATGATTTTTTTCTATAAATTTGTCTAAATCCATTTATACGCACATACTTCATAAAATCCTGTGATAATGACTTCTACATTTAAATTCCAAACATGATTAAAAAATATTTTACCTTGTTTTATACCAGCTTCTTGAAAAAAAAAATATTTTTGGAGATGAACCTGCTAGTTATTTTATTTTGATAGCTAATGAATGATCACCATTCCTTATTTTATATACTTCTTCAGTCTACAGAGACAGCTTTTCCAAATTTGAAGTATTTGTCTATTTAATCTCCCTTAAAGCCAAAGCTGTTCCATACTATTGCTCATCCTTGTCACAGTCCTTCCTGCTTTTTCTTCCTTCTGCCTAACTCTTCTGAGATAAGGATATTAGAATGCACCATATTACTAAAAATTGTAGATTTTGTAGTAATTTATAGGCTGCCTTACTGATGTTTACAGTTTTGCTCCAACTTCTCTCCCTAATAACTTCTAATATTACATTTTGCCTTTCAGAGCTTTACCAGGCATTGAATTATCACAACTGCTCTGTCATTCTTTTTCTGAACATTCATAATTAATTTGGAGATTATCGTAATATATGCATTTCTGCAGTTACTTTTCTCTATGAGAAGAATTCACCAGCCATTTTTCTGTCACTTGGTGTCGAAGATTTTTACAGGCAAGTGCTGCACAGTCTGTTTAGGGCACTGATGGTAGTTGCTGTGGATTCAATGTCAATGTTTTTTGGGGGCCAAAGAGACTAAAAAGCACTTTACGATAGCCTAGAAAACAGCAGCAGGTCTAAGTATAAGCAAAAGGGCAGCTGGAAAGGGGAGCAGACCCTCTCATGTGTTTTTTTCCTTTCTTCCAATTTCAGTTTTCTCCTTTCTCTGTGCATTCTGATGGCAAGAGAAACTCGCTCTCATTTTGGCCTCACAACTTCAGGAGACAAAGCTCAGTTCTCAATACAGTTACATGAAGCTCGAACCACTCATGCCCAAACATAAGGGAAGTCCCTAAAGTTCCTGTTTCACCCTCAATAGCTCAGTAACTGGATTGGCCACTGATTTTCTGGAACTATTTGCAATGTACGGATTTACCTTGAATGTAAAATCTAGAAGGATTCCAGGAAACCAATACAGCTTTAAAGAAATTAAAGGAAAAAAAAAAAGATACAGAGAGGAAACAATTTAATATTAGCCTGGTAGCTAATATCTGTTCCTTGTAAACCATAGTTTTCAATCTATTTCACTGAATTCTTTGCAAAACAGTTCAACTAAAATTTACGGTCTGTAAATGCCTAGAGAAAAGAGCTTAAATTAAATGTGCATTTTGAGCAAATGCACAGAAAGCATAAGAAGACAGAGAATGTGTAACGAATGGTAGACAACAGCACAGACTACTCCCAAAGAGTTTCAGCATTCCCCTCTATGGATATGTTCCTGGAAGTTTGAGACACAGATGAACGTCCTGGTTCTATATAGGAAAGGTGAATCTTGAGTTGATAAGGATCCAACAGAATTTTATGTCCTATCTACTTGCCTCATGGCAAAAACTCTGACTTTGTCTTCAAGGGAGTATCAAAAAAGAAGTTTTAACTTTAAACCCCTGTAAGACTGCGGCATATGTCTCTATAGTCATTGGAAGAAAATTCACCCTGAAAAGTAGTTACAGAAGTGCTGCACACACTTCTCAAGAAGACCCTGTAGGGGAAGGACCCACATAGACAAACAGAGTAGTTGACCTAATTTGTAGGTGTTTTCTATGCCAAATTCATGTTGCCATATAATCTATAATTAGTTGTCAGTCTTTCTTAGTGGCATGTACGGTATCGGAAAGTCTCATCCATGTGAATAGGGCTCGTATGCTGATTAGCACAGAGGGTTAGTTAAATAGGAGATTTGCTTATGTTTGTATATGTAATTTTTTATAGTGAAATGCATTAGTAATATACTATTAAAAAAATTACTAATATCACTAATACAGTGATTTTTCTCCTTGCATATATTTTTACAACCACAAGAATTCCTTTTATCCCAATTTTATGATTTTATTTGAGTAAATACTTTCATCTGTGACTCCCAAGCTATTATGTTACTCCCTTGGTATCTTATGAAAAGCCATTCTGATATATGGCTTACAGCTCAAATGGCATTTGCTTTACTCTTCCCTGTGGAATTTGAGTCATACAAGTCACACTAGACAGGTCTGGAAGAAATCAAGCAGAAAACATTCATTTACAATGAAAAGGCCCAATAACTAGAAAAAAAAAAAAAAAGTGTTTAAATTGCAAAACAATTAAGGAGAAAGAGAATACACAAAAGAGCTTACAAAATAGAAAGCCAGGCAACATATTTATTTATTTATTTATTTTGTGATTGTAAATTGCAAATTTGCTTGGCTACTTTTTTTTCAAGTAAATGTAGTGCTACACTCCAAATAAAATATTCTCTGGGGAAGATGATATCTTGGTTTGAAAGAAAGTTTCATCTTGGCCACAATATATTTACAGGAAAGCAGTTTTCTCTAAAGCATTGCCACTTGCATCACATGTTAGTGAGAACAAAAAAATAGAAATATCAATCCAGTAGTCACTTTTTTTTCCCAAATATTGTCAATTTAGGACAGGATTAACAATAATGACATAATATTCTTCAATAATGAGGGAGGAAAATGCATCTCTATTATAATAGAGGAAATTAAACCTGGGAAATTTGCAGAACTTTTTTTACTTCTTGCAATATTTTTAATGGAAGGCAAATATTTTGCCCCCAAAAGTGATAGAATATTTTATAGTATTTATTGATTTTATTTTAATTTGTTTTCAATACTAATTAATTACTTTTCTCTATATCTATGAAAGAAATTATACCTATACTGAATACTTGAGGATTATGATTTTAGGTGTCCATATTCTATAGGCTATTTATGTGGTCTATGAGAAAAGGGCAATTAAAACAATTTATCTAAATGCTGTACTAAATCATCCTTTATGGGTCCCTATTGACAATGTTGAAATGTTTCATATTTTACTCACAGATAATTGAAAAAGAAAACTTAGTTTATTTGTTTGTTTAAAACTTATTTTTCCAAAACAAACTTGTTTTGAAATTTGTTCAATTAGAATGACAAACGAATGCAATTTGGGATTAGATACGCTGAGGGCCAGACTGCTTCATGTTTTCAGGAGAATGACAAGTTGAAAGATGTCAAAGATAGATAAGTTATTGCACAATGAAATATAAGCTTCACAGTAGATATATTTTCAGAAGGTTTCAACCTCTATTCCTTATTCCTCATTAGGTGAGATAATTCTGTCCTACAGCCACTCCTGCATCAGTTCTTCATGACCATAGTCTGAGAGCAGAAATCTCCAAAAACCCCAATGGACAGGCACATGTGACTGCACTGAGGATGGGATGGAAATGTCTTAGGGATGCTGAGGGAGCTCCTCAAAATGTTGATAAAAACATGAAAATGCAAGATATTTAGAATTTTTTCCCACAGGAAACAATCTGAAAGGTTAGTATTCAAAAATATATCTCAATGATAGAAAATAGCCCAAAGAGGCTTTACTAGGTAAATCTCAGTAATGTATGAATTCAGGCACATCACCTCTCAAACTGTACACAATTTTGAAATCTTTGTAGTAGAAATGTTGCTCTCCAGCTTCAGCTAGCATGAAGTCCTTTTGGCTTCAGCTGAGCTATACTGATGTACATGCGCTGCAGACATGACCCATTGTATTTGATTTTAGGCATCTAATTATCAGAAAGATATTCACATACTGGAGCAAGATCAGAAGAAAACTGCAAAAATTATTAGACTTCTGGAGTGATTGATGTATGAGGATTGACTGCAAGTGCTAAATATGCATGGTTTATCTAAAAAAATGACTAAAGGGGGAGATGGTAAAAATCTATAAATATTTGAAGAGTCTGACTGCCAAGGAGGGAAAGGCATTTTCAGGAAACAGAAGAGAAGCAGCAGGATGAAATCAGTAAGAGAAAAAAGAAAGTGAATTTAAGAAGAGTCCTTAAAGAACAGCCTAGGGAGCAGCAAAGCCTTATCTTTCCAGAAGAAAAAAATATATGCATTTAAATATATACACAGGTATATTTGCAAATGTGTTTGAGGTTCATGATTGGTCTAAATGAGCTTGGAAGGGCATTTCCTTTCCTTGGAAAGGAAATTTTAAGGACAGTTTTATGCAACCAGTCAAATCATATATACCAATAATTTTTATTCACTTTAGATTTTTTAAGGTTTAAGTCATTGTCATGCCATGATAAATCATAAAAATAAGGAGAGAGAGACTAGACATGTTCTAATAGCAACAGATTTAAATTTAGAAAAACCCTTTTAGCTAAGATGTAACACTTTCTCACTGATCAAAATAAGGGGAGACAAAAGATCTGTATAGTCTGTCTTGTTTTGTCATGTTTTTGTCACTGGAGCCACTGGTCCAATTTAAGAACAGTAGGGAAAATGGTTGCCTCTGGAGATGGCTTCTGCATTTGTATATGCAGCCCAGAACACTGGAAAAGCAATAGAACAAGTGTCCACATTATACTGACAGAATCACCATAGCTTTATTATAATTTTATGTATTGATTGCATTAACATTTGATTTCATGGTTTCAAGAAGTAAGAAGCATAGCAAAAATCAAATATTGGTAAGAATTTGAGAAGAAAGGGTAATCTGCCATGGAAGGAGCAAGTAGAACAAGTAGAACCAGCTTATGATGAAAGAATGCTATGTCTGTTCTCAATTACTAGTAAGAATAGGTTTGGTGTGCATTTAAAGACCAGGGAGAGCCTGGATGCAAGGAATGAGAGCTCCAAATTCAAACCAGAAATCCTTGAAACAATGTTGTTAAAGTTACAAATGATCTCAGAAAGTGAAAAGAAGTATGGAAAATAAAAGTTATGGAAAAATCATGTTTTTCCAGACTGCTACATTCCACCACCAGTCATTATCTGTAAGCGAACATACAGCTATAAATACCAACACTATGAAGTAGACTAAAATCAAAAATATTGCTTTGTACCATTTCTGTGCACTTTGCTTGAATTTCGTACTTGAGATTTAGGAAAGAAAGCAAGCACTACTGTATCTACAAATCTCATTCTCCCTTTCCTTGCAGACAGGAGGACGCAGAAAACACAGAAGGGGCAGAGTCTTTATCACTTCCAAAATCCATGCTCTAGTCTGCAGTGCTAAGCCGCTATGGCCATAGTAGCTCAGTAAAGGGCTAGTGTTAATTTCTTCTCTCTTCTTGGGATAAAGAGAATTCAAAGAAGCAATATGCATATTAATTCTTCTTTAACTAAGAACTTCATTGCCCAGTAAATAAATTCTCAGGCTAGATTTTAGATATTAAAAGTAGCTTGAAGTTTTTATGCACTTTAGATTTAAAAAAGAATGATACACAGCAAAACACTATGAGCAATCAACTAAAGTGAAGGCAAGAGAGAAAACAGATTTACAGCTTTACTAATACTTAGTTCATCTGCACCACTTTTATTTTCAATGCATGGTATTAACTAAGAACTTTTCTTGTTATCTGTTGACAGACTAATTAAGAGGTGTTTTTTTTTTCCCAGTGATATCTATATCCATCAGTAGATGTATGATGCTTTTCAGTAGAATTAGTATGGCATTTCTTAGATTTCAGTAATAATCCTGTGCATCATTATGTTTCTATAATAATATATATTTATATAGCTTCCCTATGATACTTCTCATTTTCTGCGCATATGAGATTTTATTTTCTTTCCAAATGCTGGTAGGTGCAATAGGAACAGGCATAAACTCCTGGTCCTACCACAGGGAAATGTACAATGTGTTTCTAACTTGTTAGGCATGTTTAGGTCACCCTAAAGTAATGATAAATCTGCATAAGTATCAACTGCATCTCAGCATTATTGGAAATTGTACGGGCACAGGAAACAGCTTTACAGGGTAGCATGTATGGACGATCTGCCTGCTTTGTGTACTTTGGACTCCAGACCTGCCAGAGACTTGTGCACTTTCCAAGCAAGGAAGCATTCACCCAAGGATATCCATGGTGAAGAGCAAGCTGGTTGATACATCCTCTCAAAAATTGGTAGAGAGGATCCTTCTCCCTGGGCCCTGGAGTCTTTCTTTCTCAATGGTCACCAGAATCATCTTTATGAGAAAAAATTACATTGTGCATTAACACTATAGATAAAATTTAGTAAATTCTGTAGGTGTGTATGGAAAGACCTTAGCAAACATATGTGATACAAGCCTGAGTAAACAGTATGTTTGTGCCAATAGTGAAGGGCACATTAGCAACACCGACCAGCTTACATGCCCAGGCAGTCAGGGCCAGTATATATCAAGCCTGAGGAAGATGAGTTTAAAATTACAAGTTACTGATGTTCCTCAGACCCTTTGTCAAAGGCTCTTCTCTTTTGATTTGCACGGTCTGGGAGTCCAGTTTCTTTAGAAATGAAAGCATAGCCACATTAAAATAGAATAGGTACATCTAAGTCATTTTAGAGGGAGAGTCAGAGGCTGTTTTTCACACGTATGTACTGTTAGGTGGTGAACAAGCTGTTCTGCAAGCAAGTCCCCAGAGATTTGGAGATGCAACCAAAGCACAGCTGCAGCTGCAGATATCAGCTGTGAAGATCTAAGAAATTCCTCCGAGATGTTATATTACTGAATCCACTCTGTGTCTAACTATATCACTGTCAGAAATTATGGTTTTCCAGAACTTGAGCCCAGAACTGAAGTTTTCCAGAACAGGCAGACTGTAAAAAGCACTGCAGTTAGCTAAGGGAAAGGTCTTTTTTTGCGGTTTCAATCAAATCCTGTTGGCAGAGCAGATTCTGTTCTCGTTATGTAAAAATCAGAGATATCTGCCCAATAGCAAAATTGAAGGTACAGGCAAGGGTTCTTCAAGAAGTAAAAAAATTTTGAAATAAAATCTTGTTGGTAAAAGAAAAACAAACTGGGGAGTTTGGAGGTCTTTATTTAATCCTATGGGAAACAGACCTTGACTAAATGGTATCTGTGTAGAACAATCTGTGGTAATTTTTAAATTAACATTTATTTGAGTGCAGGTTTTCTTCCCAGTGCAGTAAATTTAAAGAAAAAAAATAAAATACTTGTTACTTAGATCACATAGATTTTAGTAATTCACAGGAGTGCACACTCTCAACTCCCAAATGAAGTAAACAGGACACAGAAAACCTTATTCATAAAATATGGGGGCATAGCTGAGACTTTAACATAGGTATCATAAAAACTAGTTGAGTATTGTGTTTAACAAATCACTCTTCTTGTATTAAATATATAATTTCATTTAATTTCAAGTACTTCTCACTGAATAGCAATACCATATCTTACGTGAGGTAGAGGGAAGGATGTTTATATTACAGGATGTTATTTATAAACAACCAACCAACTTAAAAAGTTAAAAAGCATCACAGTTTGCACTGTCAGCAACAGTATTTCTTGTTTGGCAGTGTGATGGGTGTGCTCCTTCTCTAGCTCAACTTGACCTTTCACATGTAGCTGTAGCCCTAATCAGGTGTCAATTACCAGTGACATTATCTGATCTGAGTGGTAATCTCACAGAATCACAGAATCTATAAGGTTGGAAGGGACCTCTAGAGATCATCTGGTCCAACCTTCCTGCTCCAGCAGG
>JAUBOD010000824.1:8509607-8520413 GCA_032353885.1 Nothura maculosa | reverse complement strand
ACTCCATGGACTAAAGCACCTAGAAGCTGTATATGATCTTTTAGTTGACCATTCTAGAATAAGTTGTTATAAAACAGCCATTGTTAATTAGTTCAAGCAAGGTTGTTAGCACAGAGGTCTGCTTGTTCTTTCCCATACACTTTAGCAAACCTAATTAATAAATGAAAAAAAAACATTTCAACTTTTGTAATACATGACTTGCTAAGAACATATGGGACTTTCAAAATAAAATGTTTTCAAACAAAACTACACTTCAAATTGTTGAGAGTTTGTCTTTTCCAGATGGAAGAAAATAGTATACATATTTCAATCAGAATTCATTTGGCAGCAGTTTGATCTCACTTTTCTTGATTGGACTTTAAGTACTATTTTTAAATGGATGATTTAAGAATATAATGAAGTTAGAAATGCAAGGAAAGATACACAAGTACATCTATATATTGTGCTCATGAGTAAAAGTGTTGCATGCATTTCCTCCCAAGAACATTCATTATTATATGCTTAGTCCACTTTCTTTCCATAAGACTATTCAATAGGTTAGAAACTAGGCACAAGATTAAGTGCTTTGCTAAATCAAAGCCTAGAGAGCTGAACAGACAAAGATTTAGAACAAATTTTAATCAAAGGAGAAGTGTGATATTTTAAAAATCATTAAGCAATGCTCTCCAACTCTGAGCAGGTAATCGAAGAAAAATTTTAACAGAAAATCAACTCTATTATAATTTCATCCTAATTCTGGCATCCTCACACAGACCAAATTTGCAAAACAGATAAGGAGTGTGTAAGAACAAGCTCAGGTTTCTTTCCAGATTTTTCTCTTCTGAGAACTGATCTGGGTTAATAGTATGTTGAACAAATGACTCACTAAGGGAGCATCTGTGCTAAGTACTGAGTGGGCCAACATTTTGTATCAAATAATATGACGCATTTTGCTCTTTTTTGTTTGCAATTTCAGAATAGTTTGATTTTCTTTCAGTGTTTTCCTTTCAAGTTTAATTTTTTTCTCCAAGCTTTATGTTGACTTTGATCCAGCTATCTCAGGGGCAAAAGACAGCTGTCCCACTCAAGAAATGAGCAGGAAGTCAACTGCAGAGTGGAGATCTACAATCCAGAGAAGATACATGAACTCACCCTCCAATGAACACTGCTGCTAGGACAGTCTTTCTAACAAACCAGGGTTACTGTTTGAGGAAGTCTACAGAAAGGACCTGTAAACCCTCATTCCTATTCATACCCATGGAAACATTCACATTTGGACTCCAAAAGAGTCTGGGCCAATACCTTTTGCATGGATCAGGACTGCCAATGTTTTATTGCATAGGTTTAACACTTGGACACTGCAACACTTCAGAACTTCATTCTCTTTATTGTGTTTATCCAACATGGAAACTATATTGCTAGAAGAGTTAGACTAAATAATTATTTGCTTGAAAATTCTTTTAAAGTTGCTCTCTCCATAAGTGTTTTTCCGTGAGATGGGTTTCATTAGGAACTTGTAAATGAAAATAGACTTAGGAAGAATTTAGCACAAGAATAAATTAAGTGTTAACTCTGTCGTAAATGTCAGATGCAGAAAGGAGACATAAACAGATACTCTTGCTCCAAATTTTTGCTGGCCAGACTTTCCCAAGTTCCAGAACCCTCTCAGTTTAACCTGGTTAACTACTGAGCCTGTCAGACATCTCCTGATGCCAGTGGAGCTTTTTTGAGTGTTTAAGTCCTTCTCTATTGTCTGTTGAGAAAGGAAATTCAGAAACTTTTATTTCAAAAGATAGTGCTAAGTACCACATTAGGATTGGTGCTAACAAATCTAAGAAGGAAAAGGGACAAAATAACTTCACAATGTCCTTTTTTTTCACCCAAACTCTCATGAGTCTTTTGATTGTCCTGTCAAAGTCAGTGAAGGTATTTGTGATAGTACCTACTCAATGGTGCTATGAGTCCAATCTGGTCTGTGGCCTTTTGACAAGCCATTGTGACTTGATTTGGTTTATGATAATGTTATCTCATTGTTGCCCTTCAAACTATGGACAACTCCCACTAAATCAGTTCAGTAAGCCAAATTAAGAACTTTTGAAATAAATGTCAAGTCAACATAGTATATCAAAAGAAAACAAATGTTTTGGGGGCATTGTAGACTCCCTTGACAATTTTTCATTACACAAGTTAAAATGAGATAAATTATGCTGTTACCATAACAAAGCCCAGGAGGTTTGCAATTTCTGCACGAGGACTAGAAATGCAGAAGATTTATGATGAGGTGAGTCCTCTAACTACAGGTATGACACATTGGAGACTGACTATATGAGCAGGATTTTAATCATATAAAATTCTTATGCGAGTCCTTCTAGTAATGCAACAGCATATTTCCCTGTCTAATCATGTCACATAAAAATCAATTTTAACAAATCCATACTGCATTTCTCTCTTCAAGTTCATGAAAAATAATTTATAACATTAGCCTTTAAATAGTGTTTTATAAGCACAGAACTGTGAATGATGTTGAAATACGTGTTGTAGTTAGCATAATAGCTCTTATCAGTTGTCAATGTTTCATATTTTTCCACATTTTTGCGTTCTGAATGTGACTAAATATTTACTGAAAGCGTTTAAACTGATTGATTTCGTAGCACTCCAAAATGAATCACATCCTAAAATTGTAAACTGGCTTTAAAAATGGCATAATCCCTTGTGTAAACCAGTCAACAAGAAACTACATGTTATTTTAAGTGTCTCATTTCAAAGTACCCTATAGATTCAATGGCAAATTGTTAAGTCATATAAAGCACTCTTTCAAAAGCAAATCCAGTCATGGGCTCCATGTCCACATTCCAGTGAATATGCCAGTGTTTTTTTATGCCTCATAGTCAACACTCCAGTCCTGGATATTACTGATATAAAATTTTGTTAATATTAGATATATAATATCTGTAATATTAGATAGATATAAAATCTATTAACATAGATTTTGTTTCATGTTGTTATGAATATCAACACAAAAATATAAATTTAATTGCTGATTTCCAAGAAAAAATATCTTCAAGCTTTATGGTTTTTTGCTTGTCTTTGTTTTCTAAGCAAATTACAGTATGTAGAGTAGTCCACTGCTAAAGAGACAGCAAAGGCTAGGATATTTGCTTCCATACTGTTATTTTCTCATAGGATATTTGTTCTGACTGCCTGGAAAAGATACGGGCCAGCAACCTCCAGATGCTGGTGTCAGTGGGTACCACAGCGTCCTGCTCAACTATACTCTCCAAGTGCTCAAATTTCATCTGCAAATGCACCACAGTATACATATACTTTGGTTACATAACTAGAAGTGAAAGATAAGGACTTAGAAACACAGTTTGCTTCTGTCCAATCCTGAAGCTCTGGTCTTTATATCCTTATAGACACCTGCATTAATCTGGAAGCAAGTCTGTCTTGCTTGTGCTGCTTGGTTGTATTCCTGCAACAGAGTAAGGGTACAGGATCTGTACTGCCACAAGTGATAGAGGACACAAGGAATTTTTATGTCAATGTGCTACTTCTAGAAGTAAAGTCCTTCAAAATACTATGGTAAGGATTTTGTTTATTTGTGATTCAGTGAAGAATTTCTGTAAAGACTAGTTTTTTAAAAGAAAAATTGCAGTCTCTCCAAACATTTTTTTTTCTTGTCTCAGGAAATTGTTTTCCTGTGAGTAAATCAAAAAATACATGTTTCATATCAGTTAATCAGACAGGAATTTCAGTGCTGTCTCTGTGGGAATGAGAATGGGAAAAATCTTGTCTTGCCAAAATAGTGTAAATACTTTATATTATAGTCCATATTAACCTACGTCTATGACAGTACCTTCTAGAGGTTATAGTTCAAGTTTCTTCCTGCTCTGACAACAGCAGTTCTTTGAATGGATTACACCTCTGTGAATGCATCACTGCCGCCTTTATGTTTGAAATTATGATGCATGCTGAAAGTCACAAAATCGTATATTAAAAGTCATAATATGCAGCATAAGCATAAGCAATAAAAGCATGTGTCAGCAAAGTTATATTACAGAGTTTGGGAAAGCAACTATTAATTTTATCTAAATTGCGAAAATTTGTATATGGTTGTATACATTCAAATGCTTACATATATAAGCATTGACACAGGAAATGATAAAAGCAACAAATCTGTTATGAAGTGCAAGACAGATGAAAGACAGATGAAATAAATATTATTTTTTGGAATCTGGTAGCGAATTTGTTTCTGTTCTAGGATATTTGTAATAATCACAGGCGATATGAAATCTGATTGTGTATCTTAAACTGCCCTAAACTGAATATTTCCATTAGTTGATTCAGAAAAACCCAATCAGAATTTTTTTTATAAGACGGACCAAGAACTTTAGTCTTAAGATATCTGGAAAATACTTCCGCAGCGTGATGTGATCCATGATTTCAATGACAGATGTAAACCTACACCTTCAAAAAGCACAGGTGTAAATCAGTGGCAAGGTACTCTCATAAACAATACAACAAGACAAGTTTTCTGTTTCCTCCTTCTATTTGGATTTTATGTACTGTCCAGATGAGTCTCTGCTGGACAGGCTGATTTAAATAAAGCTTTCTAAAGTGTAATTTTCAAGACAGTAGAAAGAACATTACACCTGGCACATCAATACACATCAACACACATCAATATTAACATATTGATGAAATTCTGAAGCATTAGAAATACTTCATTAATGAATTATTATATTTAATGCAAATATAGCTAGGATCTTATTAAACTATTCTTTAATAAGCCAAATCCAATACTAATTAATTAATATGAAAATCCAATGTGTTTCAAATTTGTCACTATTGTTTCACAAGCATAGAAATTGTTGATATCCTAGTGAATTCTGCTCGTCACTTAATGAGTACTACAGCACCTGCTTGTAAATATGGGCACAAACTGTCCCTAAGGAAATTGTCCTGGGATTTGAAATGCCTCCACCAAAGAGAGCAAATGGAAAGTCTGAGCGAGACAGACTTATACAGCGACTGTTTTGCTCTTGGAATCCTTTTACTGAAAATGTCCTCTGACTCTTCTTTCCTCTCCTTCGTATCATGCAGTATATAGCAAACTGTAGTCACTAGTCTAAATGACTAGAGCTATTTCATATTCTCTTTTCATTTAGTTTCTGGAAAATCACCAGTGTACCCTTTCATTTAATTTATGGTTTGTTTCTGTACATCACAATGTTAGGGAAGTGTTTCTGCTATCAGGATAGAAATTCGGCTTGGCAGGTAGCAGTCTATTAAAGGATTACCGTAGAGAGGCAACCATTTGGCCAAAGCCATCGTGCTTGTCTTTAAACTGATTCACAGTCTTGCAATTACAAATTATCGTCTAGACCTGATTTTCAATAAAAATGCAGAAGATAGAGACAGATATTTAAATATTGGCTACCTTTTCTTTCTCCACAGTATACAGATGCAAAAAAAAAAAAGGATATTCAGAATAATTGCTTATTCAATTCATGTCTTTTGGATATGCAAGAGCCTGATTACACCTAAGAAGCAGTCATTATGCCTTCTTCATCACCATGTTACACTGATGTAATACTGTAATAATTCAATGGTGAATCAGACTCCACAACTCTGCAGGGCATTCAGTGTCTCCACAATTATTTATTCTTGCATTATTGCAGGTGTAAAAAGAAGGTCCAAAAAGGTCATCTTGAATAATGAGTTTCTATTATATATATAAATCTCTGACTTTGTCTTCACAAGCATGTATCTTTCCACCTAAAAATGGCCAAAGTTTTTTCACACATTGCAAATCTCTAATTTGTAGTTGTTTTATATATATATATATATATATATATATATATATATATATGATGTCTTTTTAATTATATCTGAGGTATTTTAATTTCCAAATGGCATATGTAACCCTTACCTGAGAAAACATTTGGATATCAAACATCTAACAAATTATTTTAGTAATTAAGTCAATCTATCCAACAGTAATAGAATCAAATAAAGGATGTTTCAGGTCTTGAACATATCTCTTTACCAGAATAATTTTCACCCTTGTCATCTTTACTTATGCATATAGACGAGGAATTAAACTATTTTAAGATTTAGTTCCTAGTAATTGCAGAAGCCTCTGAACTTGGACTACTGTGGCTTACAGACTTAAATTATATCCACTCTGAGATATGAGAATGCTTCATCTGCAATTTCAGAAAAAAATATTATGAAATAATCATAAACTATTGGTACTTTCTCTTCTGTTTTTTTTTCATTAATAATTCTTGTTATACGATATAGTCATTTTAATCTTCATCCAAACCCTCTCAGTGAGTAGCTGGCTCAGAATCAAAACTCAATGCGTAGTGTGAAAATCAGGAATCATTACATAGTTTTCTCTTGGGAATGTGAGAAATAATTCCAAACATGACATCCTGATCTCAAGACAGCATCATATCCACAAAAATCTGTGGAGAAGAACCAATAAAACACTATGGTTTGACTCTAATCTCATTTGGATATCTGTAATTTTACACCAGTGCGAGTTTACAAGTATCATGAACTTACTCGATAGACAAGTATCCAATGCCTATTTTAGTTTTCATTTAAAAGTGTATTTGACCTTAAGTTCATCTAGGCCAGGACCTGACTTCTGACAGAGATCAGTACCAGATACATCACAGGAAAGTATTAAAAACCTGTAGAGGTAATATGTCTGATACTGTGGACATATGGATTGTCTTGGATATACACAACTGAGCTGAAATGACTTTTGTCTTCCACTATTCTGTCTAACTAGAACAGATCAATGTCCACCGGCTTTTGTTTGCAAGAAAGTCCATATGTTTGTGACTGTCTCTTTCTTACACCTAGAATGGCTTTGGCATAATTATTACTTCCTTCACTGGTATTTATATCATGTGAACAAAATTTTAACAACTATTTCAAGAATGGACATTGTCCAGAGTTATCTTTTATACTACAAAAAAAGATAAAAATAAGTTTTGCCAAACCACGCAGCAATTTCATAGTGACTATGACTCAGACACAGACTTAGGTACAGCACTCAGAGCCCCATTTGAATCTTTCCAATCTCAGCAAAGTATAAGACATGCAGAGAAAAAAAAAAAAAACAGAACTAATAATAGATTTTTTCTAACATATATATAGATATATAGATATATAGAGAGATAGAGAGATAGAGAGATATACTCATATATATATGCATATACTCATATATATATGCATCAGGGTCTAACATATTTGGCAATCAACCAGATGTCACCATCTCTACTTATTGTGAGTTGAAAGCATTATAAATTCCATATAAGGATTAATTTATTATACTTTAATAGTTATTATGTGTATGGTATTATTCTCAGATGTGTATGTTACTGATAATAATTTTTAATGTTAATGACTTTTTAATTCTTTGTTTTAAAATTCTTAGTTTTAACTCTTAAAACAAAAACAGGAACTTAAAATAATTCTCTATGAATTTGATTGGAAGGTTAATTCTCTCTCATACCTAAAGATCAAATTCATTTTTAAGCAAAGAAAACTACAATATACATCATAACATTTTATATGTGGATGCACCTACATGTTAATGCATGTAATATTCTTTTGATAGGCAAATTCTGCAGTAGCTATGGACTGATAGGCTCAATATAAAATGGTTGCACAATAAGAAATGACTTGCACAGACTTACAGGGTTATAGAGGTAAATCAGTATGAGAGAATTCTTGAGTGCCTGGCTTTAACTTCTGCACTCAGATGGATATGCCACATTTTCCCTCTCGTTGCTCACTTCTCAATTACCCAAGAGAGTATAAATTTCCAGTCTAGAGCAGGTGACAGTGAAATTATACCTGCATATTTTTATGACTGCCAGCTAGCCCTGCATGCTGAAGTGCTACTTTCTAGTTCTTTGTTTATTATTCTTTTAAACAAATTAATCATCTCAGAAATTCTTACCAGTTCCCACAATTGCATCAAAAAGAAGCCAAATTTGCTTGGGTTGGGTGATCAGCTTCTTGGTTTTCTGTTAAGCATTATCCATTTACAATTCTCAACCCCTTGTCACACCCGAGTTTAATTCTAGCTGCTTCATTATGTAGAAAGATGTAGGATTCAACTTTTTTTTAAAAAGGGGAACAATTCTTGAAGATGAGAGAAATAAGAAAAAACAGTGTAAGAAGTATTGCCTAATACAGCATTATCTTCCCTGATACATGCCTCAACTTCCACAACCACATTTTTCATAATTTTTACATAAATAATACACTGTATTAAAAGTGAAAGAATACTAAGTCTGACTAGTTGTTAAATATATCTCTAAAACAAGAAATGATTAAGAAATATAACATAAGCCTATATTTACTTTTGCAAAATAAACTGTTCAAATAAAAATGCAGATGTGCTAACAAGAATCATCTGGAATGTTGCTAGCAGAGACATCTTCAAAGAACTAAAAAGATATAATCAACATTTTGTACTCACTTCTTTTCTTTATATGACTACATGACAGACATCCACATTTCTAAGCAGCTTCTCTAGCTCTCATAAAGATAGACAGAAGATGATTTTTAAGTCCTTTTGAAAACTAGTTTGTAGTCCTTTCCTCTAAATGCTAAAATTACACCAGAAAAAAAAGATGAAACCGAACAGATCCACAAGTTATTCAAGCATCCATGCATCTAATAACTTGAAAACCTGTGAAAGAAAACACTTCAAATATTGAGATGTTCCATATCAGAAGTAAGATAAAACTTATTTCATTCTGATCACTATAAATAACTAACTGGAATCAGTGAATTTATAATGATGTAAAAATTACCATGTGAAAAATCAAGAGGAAGACATATTTAAGAGTTATAATTCTGCTTTCTGCAGCAATGTATCCTCTCTTCAGTATGCAGCAACATGAACAACTGAGGGCAGTCACCACAAAACTATACATTTTAGTGAGCATCTCTACCTAAAAGAAATATGGAAGTCTAAACTCAGAAACAACAACTTTAAAATAAAAACAAAAAAAAAATCCAAAAACCCCACAAACCTTAGAGGACTATCTGTGACCTTAAATGACCATACATTCTCTTTCTCATTTATACCTGAAAGAATTCCTTTCACAGTAAATTTGTAAAAAGTTTGGCAACACTGAGCCACTTTGATTCCTCCGTTCTAATCTCGTCATACCCCCTGTGCGCAAAAAACATCTTGGCCAACTCAGCCACAGGGACATTCAGTCCTGCCAGACTGTGAACACCTCCCTATACACACTAACTGTTAACAGCAAAACTTCTGCTATGGAATAGTAGACTGAAAATGGTCCATGTAAAATCTACAATCAGAGGGATATCTTGATTTTAAAGGATTTTTTTCCAGGTCAAATGTAACACTTGCTATTTCTCTTTTCAGTACATTTTAATGATTTTTTATTCTTTAGTTAGAAATATTTTTTCATAGTTTCTACTGACAAAATTGTTTTTCACAAAGAGTCACAGAATGGTTAAGGTTGGAAGAGACTTTCAGGGACACCTAAAGTATGTGGCACAGGGTCATATCCAGGTGGCTTTGGAAGATCTGCAGAGAAAGAGACTCCACCACCTCTCTGGGCAGCCTGTTCTAGGGCTCTGTCACCCTTCTTCCTCACATGGAGGTGGAACTTGTGGTGTTTCACCTTGTACCAATTACCCTTTGTCCTATCCCTGGCCACCACCAAGAATAGGTTAACCCAATCCTCCTTACTTTCTCCTCTCAGGTATTTCTAGATAATTATCAGATCTCATTTCAGTCTTCCCTTCTCTAGGCTAAACAGGCCCATCTCACTTAGTCTTTCGTCATATGAGAGATGCTCCAGGCCCTTAATCATCTTTCTTGCCCTCTGGTGGACCCTCTCTAGAAGCTCCACGTCCTTTTTATACTGGGGAGCCCAGAACTGTACATAGTACTCTAGGTGCAGCCTCACCAGAGCTGAGTAGAGGGGCAGAATTCCCTCCCTCCACCTGATGACAACACTCCTCCTGATGCAGACCAAGATCCCATTGGCCTTCTTGGCCACAAGGGCACTGCTGACTCATGGTTAACTTGGTGTCATCCAAGACTCCCAAATCCCTCTCCACGGAGATACTTTCCAGCAGGTCAACTCCTAGCCTGTACTGATGTTTGGAGTTATTCCTCCCCAGGTGCAGAACTCTGCACTTGTCCTTGTTGAACCTCATAAGGTTCCTCTCTGCCCAACTCTGCAGCCTGTCCAGGTCCCTCTGGATGGCAGCACAGCCCTCCGGAGTGTCGGCTGCTCCACGCAGTTTGATACCGTCAGCAAACTTGCTCAGGGTGTACTCTGTCCCCGCATCTAAGTCACTGATGACAAATTGAACAGCATTAGGCCTAGTAGTGACCCGTGAGGGACTCCACTGGTCATAGGCCTCCAACTAGCCTCTGCTCCATTTACCATCACTCTTTAAGCTCTACCATTCAGCCAGTTCACAAGCCACTTCCCCATCCACTCATCTAACCCACACTTCCAGAGCTTTCCTATGAGGATGTTATGGGAGACTGAAAGCCTTGCTGAAGTCAAGGTAGACAACATCCACAGCTCTTCTCTCAGCCATCCAGCCAGTCATCCCCTCATAGAAGTCTATTAGTTTTGTCAAACATGACTTCCCCTTGATGAATCCAAACTGACTACTCCTGATCACCTCCTTCTCGTAGACATGCCTAAGAATGCTCCATAGGATCACAGAATCACAGAATCTACAAGGTTGGAAGGGACCTCTAGAGATCATCTGGTCCAACCTTCCCGCTCAAGCAGG
>JAUBOD010000824.1:8454270-8496855 GCA_032353885.1 Nothura maculosa | reverse complement strand
CCTGCTGGAGTGGGAAGGTTGGACCAGATGATCTCTAGAGGTCCCTTCCAACCTTGTAGATTCTGTGATTCTGTGATCTTCCCAAGAGGTGCAGGCAGAATCTATCTGTAATACTTCTTTGCTTCTTAGAAAAATGGATGAAATTTGTATTGCTTACTTATTTGTCTCTCAGTCATGCACAGTAGCTAGCTGTAAGAGCTAGGTTGCATATTTTGCCTTTTTTTCTGTTAGACATGTCACAGTTTGAGAGTCCCCTATTTCAATGCAGGAGCTAGTACAATGTAGAGGTGAACCACAGCTTTACAGAAGTAGCTGTTCTCCTGTTGCTAGGTATGTGGATAAGTGAGGTTAGTTTTTGCTTGCTTGAAGAGCAACTAGCACAGTACCAGGAGGTGTCTATCTGTACAGAGCTCCCATCTGCTCCAAGAAGGGACTGCAAGGGAAGGAATTGACAATTTGGGGTAATGTAACCCAAAGGTAGACTAGCTGTGACCAAGAGATTTCTCTTTATTTATCTCCATATTGGATTTCTAGCTAGAAGAACTGAATAGCCATCCAGTAACAGGGGTGCATGCCAAAAGATGCTAACCCTTTTCTAGCTGTGCCAGAGCAACATTTTGGAAGGTGTTTGTGCCTTTCTGCCTCTCTTCTGGCACTGATCCTTCAGAGGCACTCTGAGTGCTTCGCCACCAAGGTGACCAGTGCAGGAAGGGTGTTCACGCACGGCTTGCTGCCTCATTTTCTCTACTGCCTCTCTTGCCTCAGTATTCTACATTGTTACCCAGGAAGCATTCAATTCCTTTCGTAAGCCCAGTGTAAAAGAAAAACATCACAAGCACAAAGGATTATCAGAAAGAATAAGAACAATAAAATATTATTTATGGGAAACTCTGCTTGTATTTTTTTTTCTAATATATTTCCTTGGGCTGGTGTGTCTGTGGTGCATGCCTTTCTGTACTGGTTTCAGCGTGTTCTGTGGTGCAATAACTTCCTTCATTGTTTCTTGATTTTCCACCTTCCTGAAAGTCTGCATTTGCAAATTTACTTGTTCTGCTTCTTTGCAGATTTATATATTTTAGTTTTTGTAGTTTTTGCTTTCCCCAACAAATTAACTCACATCAATTTTTAGCACCTTCCTATTATTTCAGGTCACCTTTGGAAATTTTAAACGGTTAATGTCAGAATCAAACTCTCTGGCTTCCTCAAGAAAATGAAATTAAGATTTCTTTAAACTGACCAAGTAGCTTGTAATATTCCAGAAGTCAGACTTTTTATTTTGGAGTAAATTCTTAAATTATAAATAAAAGCTTAAATATGTGATCCAAGAGACTTATAAGCTATTTTGAAATAAGAAAGAACAAAGAGATAAAAAAGAAGATATGCAGTTCCCAGTAGTAACATAGGTGTTGACATGATCTTTTTTAATTTGTATTGTTTTTCATACAATAGATATTTAGTAATACCAAAAAAATATTTTGAGTGCTTTCCTCTTCAAACAATGCACTTCAAAATTTCCTGCACTTTGCAGACAAAGATGTTGGGGGGAATATTTTCACTCCTCCATATGGTATGTTCTTTATTAAGTGAAGCTTTCTTAATAAAATATTAATATCCAAATGTTTTGGATATCTTTATTCAGTACATAATATGGCCATAATCTCTTCATCTATATGTCCTCTCAAATATTGTTTCTGGTGATGAGCTAAACTACTGGTTGCCTTCACAGACTGTCATCTATAGTGATGAAGAAATAACTACAACTTTGTGGAGACTGCAGCCCACTTTTAGCCCTCCACAGTCTCAGTCTGTGCACACTATAAAGGAATATATCCTACATCAAAGAATCCTATATATTCCTATATAACAGAATCACAGAATGGTTGAGTTTGGGAGGGACTTCTGGAGATCATCTAGTCCTACCTCTCTGCCCAAGCAGGTATACCTGGAGCACATGGCACAGGGTTGAATCTAGGTGAGTTTTGAAGATCTCCAGAGCAGGAGACTCCACAGCCTCCCTGGGGAGCCTGTTCCAGGGCTCTGTCACCCTCATAGTCAAGAAATACTTCCTCACCAAGAGATGAAACTTCCTGTTTCAATTTGTACCCATAACCCTTTGTCCTATCAGAGGCTGCCACTGAGAAGAGTTTGGGCCCATCCTCCCTACATTCTCTGCTCAAATAATTATACATTATATTATTTAATTATATACATTATATACATTATATATATTTAATTATATATATTGATCAGATCTCCTCTCAGCCTTCTCTGGGCTAGACAGATATACAGATATATAATATAATACATATATGTATATATATATTCCATATGTAGGTTGTATATAGGAAGGGAATCCTATATATATTCCTATTCCATGTAGAGGAATGGAATTTTGGCTAGATAGATGAGGGCAGCTTAGTGGATGTCATATATCTGGACTTCAGAAAAGCTTTTTACACCATCCCTCACAACATCCTTCTCAGAACTGTGGGATAGGTTGGTGGATGGTGAGGTGGATTAGGAATTGACTTGATGTCAGGGCTCAGAGGGTGGTGATTAGTGGCACTGAGTCCAATCAGAGGCCTTTGGTTAGTGGTGTACCCCAGGGGTCAGTCCTGGGCTCAATCCTGTTCAACTTATTATTAATAACAACCTGGATGAAGGGATGGAGTGCTCCCTCAGCAAGTTTGCTGATGATACACAACTGGAAGGAGTAGTTGATTGTCCTGAGGGCTGTGCTGCCATCCAGAGAGACGGGGACAGACTGCAAACTGGGCAGTGAGAAACCTCATGAAGTTCAACAAGGACAAGTGCAGGATCCTGCACTTTGGGAATAATAACCTCAGACACCAGTTCAGGCTGGGGACCGACCTTCTGGAGAGCAGCTCTATTGAAAGGGACCTAGGCGTTATGGTAGATGACAAGATGATCGTGAGGCAGAAGTGTGTTCTCGTGACCAAGAAAGCCTGTGAGTTCCTGGGGTGCATTAAGAAGAGCGTTTCTAGCGGTCGAGAGAGGTGATCGTTCCCCTTATACACAGCCCTGGTGAGGCCATATCTGAAGACTGTGTCCAGTTCTGGGCTCCCCAGTACAAGAGGGATGTGGAGAGAGTCCAGCGCAGGGCTACCAGGATGATAAGGGGCCTGGAACATCTGCCCTATGAAGAAAGGCTGCGAGAGCTGGGTCTCTTCAGCCTGGAGAAGAGAAGGCTGAGAGGGGACCTGATTAGTGTCTATAAATACCTCAAGGGAGGCAGTGAGGAGGATGGGGTTGGCCTCTTTTTAATGGTGGCCACTGCTAGGACTACAGGAAATTGCCACAAACTGAAGCCCCAAGACTTCCACAGGAACTTAAGAAAAAAATTCTTGACAGTGAGGGTGACAGAGCCCTGGAACAGGCTGCCCAGAAAGTTTGTAGAATCTCCTTCTCTGGAGGTCTTCGAAACCCACTTGGATGCCACCCTGTGCCACATGCTCTGGGTAGCATTGTGTGTGCAGGGAGGGGTGGAATAGAAGATCTCTAAAGGTCCCTTCCAACCCTAATGATTTTGTGATTCTATGACGCAATACGGAATAAGAAGCAAGATTCATTCCAAAGTCAGGCTTCATTTAAAACTCTCTTACCAAGGACTTATTGTTTTTGGATACTAGAAATACAAGATAAATGGCTGCTCTGTCATGCTTGGTCTTATCTGTTTTTCTTTTCAACCATTAAAATACTATGAAGAAGCCACAGAGACAAAACTTGCCCCTAGACAGACAATCTATTTAAAGTAGATATAATAACAAAGCCCAGCAAACATATATATTATTGATCTAGATGTACACTGAAAAACATAAAATGCATTTAATATACAGGAAAGTTGGGCAATATAATTTCTCTATTTAGGTTGTATTACATTTCTAATGAAATTTTCATTAGTAAGTACAGAAGTGACTAGTGTCCTATCATATACCATTTATGTAATGAGAATTCTAACTTCAGTTTTCCATATAGCATTTTGCTGATTTTCTAATTTTATTAATAGAAAATAAGTACAGTAAATTATCAAGACAAATTTTTATTAGAGAAACATAAAAATTAAATTTCCACTTGAGAAAAGATATGTTATTAAGATGAAGCCATTTTCATTACTTTAAGAAAGAAACAACAAAAAAAGTTGATAGAAAAGCCAGAATAATTTTAGTATATTTTATACAGTAGATATGTAGTTCTAAATAAATCTTTTCAAGTGCTATATAGAAAAGGTTAGAGAATATATGAGTAGGATAGGAGTGGGCAAAAAAAAAACAAATAGACATTTAACTGCAATCTTTTGGTCTAAAATATGGTGTGGAGATGTTTTTAAGTTTTTTTTTTTTTTATTTGTCAATATTATATGAGTGTTCCGAAAAAAAGCCCTCTCAGCATATACAGCTACATTCCTATGGAAGAAGAAAGATTATTATATTTCATTATTATTTTAGTGAAATAGTTAAATCTAGTGGGTCTTTCTTACTCATTTATATTTTTTCAGATACCATTGATTTGGCATTTCACTAGAGTAGAGAATTTGCAATAAACATTTCTCAGGGGACCCAGCTCTGTAATTGGCTGCTTCAACTGTGCAAAAGCCAACTGGCTTTGCTGGAGTTTGCATGGGTCAATGCAAATCTGTTCAAAGGGCAAGGAGCTAAATTTACAGATGACTACTTATTCTTGTGCTGCTTCTGTATTTGATTTCAGTCTATTATTAAAATTTAAAGGATAGATTTGCCAGCATTTTACAGCCTCAGCATTCCAGCTCATAATGGCTTCTTTCAGCAGCTCTAAAAATCAAATCATTGGAACTTTTTTTTTATTATTTTGAAGTTGATAAGAATACGGAAAGCATTATGGCTGCATCAGTGGGAAATTATATGAGAAAAGTTTTTTGTTTAATGTGTTAAAAGAACATGAGACAGCAGTCTGAATAGTCCTGTTCACATTAAATTTAAATTGTGTATATGAAAAAAGAACCTAAGACCTATTTACATGCAAGCTCTTTTATTTTGACACAACTAATGAGACATAATGTAATTATGTCCAGTCATATAAAATGTTATTAGTTTCCCATTTTAAACTTTTCTCTCAAATGATGTTATTAGTGAAATCTGTCATAATGTTGTGATAAGTTTGAGGATCTTACTCCTGCAACTTCTGTTTAAGGCAATGCCAGCATCTGCTTAGACACCTTCCTTAACTTGCATTTGACTGGTGATCTTCAGGGTGCCTTTCAGGAATTACTACTTCTGTGTAAAACATTTATTTGATTTCCACAACAGCTACTACAAAAAAAAAATACAGAAAGATTTTCCTGCTTTGCAATTAGAATTTTTTTTAATGATATGGAAGAAATCCTTTCAAAATAGAACTAAATGCATAACTAATAGTGTATGTTTTAATAAATATGCAGTAAGTAAATCCATACATGATTAAAGCTGTTCAGAAAATGTGAAGATTTTGTCAAAAAATAAAAACTCAGAAATATATTTCTAACCATGAAAAGATATGAGATTTCTATTTGTAGGTACAAAAGGATGATATAGAGTTATTTTCTATTTCTCTGCATATATGGCTGACTATTGTAGATGTAGATTTCAATATTTGAGCAGGTGAATTCTAGACATAGAACTTTATGATAAAATAGTAAGGGAAAAATTAAAGCTGTCATAGAAACTAATGAAGGCTTGAAAGCTTGAAAAGTTTAAGAAGGAAATGAAAGAAAGTAGGACAACATAGAGTAGGGTATCACATGCAGCTTTAATGGCAAGTAGTCATAAGCTTTTCATCCATACTTTTGAGAGTAACCCTGTGGCTCACATTTTCTTTTGGGAAATATGATTGAAATTTTCCACCAGTAAATAATATAATCACCAATAAAGTTATTAGTACCTATTAGATTAGATACTAATACTAATTAGACTACATTTTCATGCACATATGTTTATTTGAATTAATAAATTCTCTTCTCCAATTCTTCTTTTTTTCTTTCCACAAAGGCAGCAGCAATACTCTACAGCTTCCTATGCACAGTTGTCATCCTTTCAAACTTAGCACTTCTTCTACCCTTTGAGTTAACTTCTTTTGATCTCAAACATTTGTCACTTCCAAAGCATTGTAAAGAATACAGGGAACAAATATGTGACATTTTCCTGAGCTTAAAAAAATTTAAGTTCCCATGTATAATGTCAGTCATTTCTTTCTTAATGTGTCAGATAACATTACACAGCAATAAGGCAGAGCTTTCTATGATTCTAATTGCATTTTATATTCATTCTGAAATACTTTATTTGTAATTGCAGGCTTTTTTCCCCAAAATTTTATTTAAATAAATAGATATTCCTGTGAGTATTCTTTCTAAAGCTAAATAGAAAATTAGAAAGCAATTATATCTGGGAAAATGATCAGAAATTAGATATTGAACAACAGTATTAAATAGCAGTATTTGCATTCCTTTCTAAGCAACGGTTCTTCTGAGTTGGTGTGTAATTCTTTGACTCTTTGATACAAAGCATTTACAGACACAATTTTGTCATCCTTGAGTCAAGTATCCTGTGCCTGCTAAAACCAATTAAGCTGCTATTCAATAATAATTATAGAACATGGAACTGAATATTTGCATACTGCATATCAAGATAAATAACATAGTGTGTTTTTATATAGTTGCATGGTAATGTACATTATCTGTGCACATCCAAAGCTATTAAAATAAGATAGAGCATGTTAAATTTCACAAAAGGTATAATCTGATTTAAATTGAAAGCCCACAGTTCACCGAGGATCTCATTTTGTGTGAAATCAAAATCCAATGAGTGAATTTCACCAATTTTTTATAGATGTCAAGCACACTCAGTGGTTCTTGGAATTTCCTAACTCCTTGCAGGATTGAGCAAGGAGTTAGGAAGTCAGATAAGTAACTATTGCAGGCAGTTTCACAGATCTAGTTTATTGCAACAATAAAAAAGATACCCATACACCTACAGTACTCAAAACCATTTTGTATTCAACAAAAGCATAGAAGTAGACTAAAGTCCAATATCAGAGACTCACACATGAAAGACCAGCCACAGCAAGGTGAAGCTGTTCTCGCTAAACCTTTCTTCAACTTTCTGCCAAAACCAGAAAAACTAATAAAATATTTAACTTCTTACACATAGTCAGGAATTGCAAGGCAGCTCACACAGATATATGTGGTGAAATCTGTCTGACCAATGTACAAAGCTACATTTTCTAAACATTATGTTTAAAATGTCATGTTTGAGAGCTACAACACCAGCCAAAACTAGACCCCTTTCATCCACATTTGTATGCAGTACTGCCCACTCCCCACGTTGATTTTGCACATTTGTATGATTCATTTATACTGTTAAAATCCTTTATGTATTAATAAATATGCCTTTTCTTAAATCAGTCTCTGATTAAACTACCAGCACCATGAACTGAACATTAAGAATAAGCTTCAGTGGGAAACACATTTCTTTGTAAAATTAATAGGAATAATGCTACAATTCTATGATATATTTCAAAATTCCAGCAAAACTAACAGCTGTTAATGATTCATCGTTAATCAGTTGGTTAGACTTTTAGTGAAGCCTGAAACAGCAACTGCTTTCACAAGCTCAGCACTCATATGTAAATACATTTTTGTAGCAATTAATATTTTAAACACTTTGAGTATCCTCAGAATAAGACAAAGGTGAGATTCATACTATATCGAGCCTGGTTATTCGAGGATAAATAGTTTTCTATGCTCAACTTTTTTTTTGTTATTAATGAACAATAATGTACTGATATGATCAAATGCAAAATAAGGCAACAGCTCTAATACTTTAGAGGAAGTTTTGGTTGCAAAATCCTGAAGCATTGATATATGATTTTGATAAGAAGCATAAGAAGTTAGGTTTAGAGATCTTTGGTCTAACTTCTCACTTGCTGTCTTAAAGTGTGACAGAACTAGAACTTCCCTAATAGATATTGCTACTAGTTTTCTCTAGTAGTTCCCTAAAAGATAAGTGATATTATTATCCTAAAGGTCACATCTATTAAAACTCAGGATGGAGGACCCTAAAGAACACCAAATCATTAGAAGAGTTTCTTTTACTGTGTGTACCTATTTGTCATAGTGTTTAAGGAATGCCTTTTTAAAAAAAAAAATTGTACGGAGCTTTGAATGCTTTTTTCCTATAAATATAAGTTGTGTCCAGGACTGGCTTCATAAAAAGCAACATTTTCACTGTTATGAAGTGATTAAGAAGGTCTAAGCCATCTCAGTCTTACAAAACAGCAGAACTTGCATTGGTAGAATAATTCTCTTACCAATGATAGTTTTACCAAAGATAGATTTACAGCCATAACTGTATCCATTCACTTGAAAGGAGGAGTTTCTGAAATTCATATACTCTGTGATATCATGACCTGTACAATCCATCCTACTCTGAGTTTATTTCACACACACAAAATATATTTAGAATGTGCTAGTAATTATTTGATACTTATGGTATATGCATATTCAGGAGGGTCTTACAATTCTGTTTTGACTCACTGATTTTATGACTAGATTTTTTATAAATAAAGGATGGGGGAATCAAAGAGCTCTCAAGATAGATGCATAGACTGGCATTCATGAGAACATAAATATACAGCAGCAGTACAGATATTTTCATGTCAGCTACTTGTCAGAACTTTTTCACAGTGAATGGAGTAAAATGGGCACTTTCAAAGCATGAGTCATCTCATCCTAAAATAGATTATTAAAATAGGTCAGATGAATCATTGAATATTGCTCTCCACTGACCTTGAAGAGAGCATTGGGTTATGAGCTAACATGCAGACATACAAGCTGCAAATATCAGAGCCTGGGTAAGAGGGATCCCACCTGAGACACTTCCAAAAACAAGATTTTCACAAGCATTCAAGTAAGTCAAAGTAATAGGTAATCTAAAAAAAAATAGTTTTTGTTTACATCTGAAAGTAAAACAGACGTCTTATTTCTCTGTATACAACAATGTATATATCAAATATATAGGCATGTATTCTCTGAGGGTTCTTGTATACTTCTGAGGCTTCAGAAGGAACACATATTCTCTGAAATATTATCATAGTACTTCACTACATCATATTCATATGTACTAGCAGAAAATATGTTTATAGCTTCAAGATTTATGCAAAGTACAGTAAATTTGTAGTTTGAGAAAACAAACAAAAACAGAAAAACAAGACCAACTTTTAAAACTTGATTTTAAACAAGGTTTAAATATTTCTTAAATTATCTTTGATAAATTCTGATTAGGCAATAAATGGCTTAGCAACAAAGTCAACATTCTCCCAGTGTAATTAAAATGTAAATATGTAAATGCATTGATGTATTGAGTTTTTGACTGAGGATAGTAGAAATTGACCTTTTAATATGCAATTACAAGCATATGTAGAATGTTTTAATGACCTAAGCATCTTCCTCCTTTAATTTTCTCTTGTCCAGACTTCCTCAACGACACTTTCTTGAAATCAAAATCCAAAAATCATTCATCGTGATAGATCTCCCAGTATTTTTCTGTTAATATTCTGATGTTCTGGGGATAGAGTAAATATCTATGCTTCATGTTTTTAAGCTCTTTTCTCTCTATGACCTTAACATAGGCTTGAATTCTACATTCAAGATAGACTGAGTCTTTCCTGCTTCTACTACATCTTCCATTTACTCATCATGCTGTACAACATTCTTTACAACACTTGCTGCTCTGATAGAAATGCAGATCAAACTATCTCAGATCTTAGTTGACTACAAATGACTTTGTGATTTCAGATTTAAATAAGGCTGCCTTAAATACATTATTCCTAAATCCATTAACCTTATGCCTAAATAGATTGACAAGAGAAAAGAAGACAGGAATGGAGAGGAGAGGGGATAAAAGGAGAACAAGGTTTAGAATAAAAATAAAAAAGTGGATGAGAGTGTCTATTTTAACTCTTTTAGAAGATCATAGAATCATAGAATTGTTAAGGTTGGAAGGGACCAGAGATCAGGGACTAGATGATTTAGAGATCATCTAGTCCGACTCCTCCGCACACACAGGGTCACCCAGAGCGCATGGCACAGGATTGCGTTCAAGCAGATTTGCAAGATATGCAGAAAAGGAGACTCTACAAACTCTCTTGGCAGCATGTTCCAGTGCTCTGTCACCCTCACCATTAAGAATTTTTTTCTTAAGTTCCTGTGGAAGTCTTGGAGCTTCAGTTTGTGGCCATTTCCTCTAGTCCTATTAGTGGTCACCACTGAAAAGAGGTTGATCTCATCCTCCTCACTCCCTCCCTTGAGGTATTTATAGATACTGATCAGGTCCTCCCTCAGGCCCAGCTCTCTCAGCCTTTCCTCATTTGACAGATGTTCCAGGTCCTTGATCATCTTCATAGCCCTGTGCTGACCTCACTCCAGCAGCTGCACATCCCTCTTGCAATGGGGAGCCCAGAACTGGACATAGATGCATTCATCTTTAATTGATCTGCCACATTCCTTACACTTTTCAAGATTTTTATTCCTATTTGTTGTATTATATAGTGGTTTTTTTTTTGTTTTACTGGAATAATTTACATTTATGTTTTAAATTATGTTTGCAATATAATCAGAGCTAAGTTACCAGCATGCTGGGACCCCTAATGCAATGTTTGCTTATATAGGACAGAATATAGTATTAATGAAGAGTGTATTACAGTAATGAAGAATGAACTTTTCCAGGAGGAAATCTCAACTAAGTTTACTGCACTGCTGAAATGCAGGTTCTCCCTCTTCTTGGCTACTGCTATCCCTAAATGGCTGCATGGCTGTTCATGGGGATATGCATGTCTATGTTTGTTACACATCCCAAGCAGTTTTAATTTGGTAGATCTTAGGAATCTGATAATCTTTTGTAGTATATACATAAAATGCATTATACATCTGTGGGAACTTACCATGCTTTTTAGGGCTTAATAAAGTAGAGAACTTAGCTTAAGTCAATGATGTAGTATAGCGTAGGGCATAGAGCATAGGAAATGGCATTTGGAAGATCTCACGATGTCATGGGAAGTTAGGGGCATAATTAATTATTTTACTGATAACCCCATGCCGACTAATTGGGCAGTAGGTTAGTCTCCCTTCTGTACTAGAGTATATATGCAAATCAAACGACGCAATAAATGCCATTTACTGCATCCTCATATTGGTGTCTGTGCTCTATGGCCCTGGGGCGAGTAGAACCCCAGGTCAGTCCAGCTAGCGAATGAGGCTTGCCGACCCCTGTCAGCAACATACATCCTCTTTGTTGTTTAACTATGTGGAAGGACTTCTTATGACTGGTCTATTGTTTAACAGTGTGAAAACACCTCATTGTTGCATTAAGATATTAGCCCAATATCTGAAACCCAAACCACATTGGTTTGTGTTCCAATTACTTCCAAAAGCTGACCATTATTAATTTTATTATCTTTAATATCCTTCTCCACAGGTTTGTATCTAACCTTGCTTAAGCATATTTAATTTTTTTCAGTATTAATTTGTTCATGGTGCTTACGATCAGATATTCCCTTGAAGACACTTTTTTCAACTGACGTAGTCCTATAATTTTTTAATAGTCTTGCAAAACTTATTTGCAGTCTATTGTGACAAATCCTTCTTTTATGTCAACTTCTCAGCTCCTTCACTCTATTAGCAGTGTTAATATGCCACTATGCCTTGCTTTATTCAGTTTCTTCTTTAGTATTGCCTCATATCTGAAAATAGAGCGTATAGAAAAGGACATTTTATGATTTGTAACAGTATCTAATCCAAACATCCTCCTATATAGCTACAGGAATAATGAATAGTAGAAAAATTTCAAATAAATAAGTAGAAAAGTAAATAAGCTGATTTTAACTGTTTATCCACCTGAATTTTTATTTTATTTTATTTTCCAATTCTTTCTCTCTTAGCTGTTTATGTTAAGACAATACACTTTTCAGGTATTTATGCATGAAGTCATGAATTCACTCCTACCAATGTATCAGTTCCTGTTGTTACTTATGCAGTTAAGTGAAGTAGGCTTTCTACAAGGCAGAGGGATTATTTTTTGTTTTGTTGGATTATGTGAGCTCTCCGAGTTTTAGAAGCTAAATTTATTACTAAAAATAAGACAAAAACAAAATCCACAGCCTGAAATTTGACTCTTTAAAGATAATTTAATTTCCTTTTTGTGGCATTATACCATAACTTTATAAATTTCACATTACTTTTGTGTATTTAAGCCCAACTTGCTTCTGTTAAGAGCTGCCATACTCATGGGTACTTCAAGCTTCTTCATCCATCAAGTGAACTGATTCCTTAGGAAAGGTGGAGTGTGTATTTCTGTTCATTTCCTTAAGAAAGAGCTTGTTTATTCTCAGGTGCAGGGATGTCTTCAGGTAAAGAGGTGAAGCTCCTTTCTATAGACATCTGTATCTGCCAGTCTGCTAGTAAAACAGGCAGAACAGTCCTGGTACTTTGAAATTGTTCCAACGATATCTCCCTCTGTCCTTTAGGGACGTTATCACTGCAAAAAAAATATCCTAAAGCTTGTTCTTTTAGAAGCAATAACTGGTGTTTTTTTTTTTTTTTAAGAGTCTAAACCAAGATTGCATCAGATTTCTAAGTAGGAAATTTCACTTAAATAAAGGAAAAGTACTTCTTCACTGCATGGGTGATTGAACACAGGGACAATGTCCCTGAGACAGCATTGAGTTTTCAGTCTGAATATATGCAAAATCCAGATGCTATACTTGACCCTTTTTTTGAGTGAATGGGGTCATGTGAGCCTTCTTTACTTCATCTCATTAGAAAACTTGCCTGGGTTCCCAAATACTTTTAAGCAGACACCACATCTGCCTTCCAAATGACAATAAATTCTCATCTCCAGTGTCCTTTATTGACCTTTCAGTTAAAAAACCCAGCATTTTCCCAAATAACAGAGAATCTCTGCTCTTCTCAGGGGTTAGCACAAAGGTTGCCTCTTATCAACATATGATTTATGAATGTTAGGTTGATTATTCACATTGTTTATGTCTTCTATTCCTAATACAAAATGACTGAAAGACCTGTCTTGTTCCTCAGCATGACATCAGTTTTGAACAAAAATACCAACTGATTATAATAACATTGGGCATTACTATTCTGAAAGATTGATCTCAAAATGATAGGTAATAGGATCTTATTCAGCACTACTACAAAACCATCCATTATTTTTTTTTTCCCTTGTCTGCATATCATGACCTTTATCCTTAACATAATTATTAGAATCATCAACTATGAACTGAGCTGACCAATCAATTCAGTTTCTACTTGCTTTTGTTCTCTAGATTCAAGATATTGTTTTTACTTTTTAAGTATTGAGAATATATCATTAATCTTTTTTTCCACTAATCTGAAGCAATATAGCAATCTTACTGTGTTTCACTTCAAACTCAGAATCATATATTTGTTTCTTTGATCTATCAGCCATTTAAAGTGATGTACTTTATTATTCAATCTTTGAAAAAATGCATTGGATACAAAACATATCTAAATATTGAGTCTTGAGTGTTTGCTTTCCTTTCCTCATTATCTTTGGTAGGTACCTTATATTTATCTAGTTCTAATTAACTATTTAAATTTGTTTCACATAATTTACTTGGCCCATAATTTTTGGAACCATTATTAAAAATAATACATAATTAGAAAAAGATATTGCTGTAGCAGATGGAATCATCAAATATAAAAATAGGAAATTTTCTCCCCTCTAACCATGCAGATTTCCTTGCTATGAAGCTAGACTATTATCTTAAAGGTGGATTTGGATGTCTCACATTAGAAAACTAATTGTGTCCAAATATTTGCTTAATGAAATACGTGTGAAAAAAATATGGTCTCATGAATTGTTTCATATAAAACTGACATCTTTTTGCAGAGCTGAATTTGGTTTTTCTTTCATATAATAAAAGGAAGAAAGTTGATGGAGGAGTTAGGAGTTTTCATGTACGTGCACTCCCTCAGGAGATATAACTCATAGTGGCTTTAAAGAGTCAGGTAAGGAAGAAGCAGTGAGTGGAAAGGACTGTTGTAATGTGGTAGAAAGCACAGCTTGACAGATCTTTACATTTTTGCAAGCACAGGGGAAAATCAGTTAAACACAAAGAATTAAGTAAGATATTGAGATATTCACAAAACAGATATAGAAGAGCAGGCTAGAGACTTTGGCCTCAGAATTGAGTCATATATGTGTAACTCTAAGGGAGAAGTGTTTTCTGTCACGATTTCCATTCACTGAGCTGCAAAAACAGTGTCTTGAGATGCCATCCTCTGAACAAGAGCTGCTCTTTAGGCTCTGCTGTGCCTTTTGCACAGTTTCATCATTTTCCATAAATTTTAACCAGTATCTTGTTAATCGATCCTTTTTCTTCCTCTTCAGCAGTATATGTTTTGCATTTGTTATTCTATACGGTTATATCTATGAACATGACTAATATTAATATCATCATAATTCCATGTTGATTTCTATTCATACAGATTGGATATGTAGCACATGCATTTGTGTGTAGCAGAGAAAAAGGAGATTGGATGTACTTACTAATACTTTTTGACATACTTTTTTACTGAAAGAGAAAAGGATATAATGACTTTTATGGAGTACTTCCTAAGTGATAGGTTGAAACCTTACATGATTTAGTTGCTGACAACAGATCTATTTGTCTAGGACATTGCTTTCTTCCCTTATTCACTGCCTTAAAATATTTATCAAAAAGAATTCTTCAGGGTAAGGTAATCCTCAACCTGAAACTTTAGCTTGTGTTCAGAATATCATTATATATGTGTCTTAAGTGCAATTCAAGTACTCTTTTTGGGTGATAAAGTGTACACTATCAAATGCCTTATGTAGGGACAGGTCTCTGCTGATATTCTCGAACTTTTCAAAACATTTTGAAAGAGATGGAAAGTGTAGAACAGAAGAATATTGTACTGGTAGGAATAATGAAGAATTTTGATGAAAAATTGCTTTAAAACTCAGACTGAAATGACGGATGTCTTTTTAAGGACTGACTATATGTTTCTTAAACTGGTCTAAAGTCCATTGAAATCAAAGGATGTGCTTCCATAAGGCCAGTGAGTTTGTAATGAAGTCTTCCTGAGCTTCTGTGGTATTCTGACTACAAAATGGAGATAAGCAGCTTTGGGGGAAAAAAAGACATCTTTGGCAGAAAAGTCTCAGTTTACTCCTAAAGATTTTGGCTGAGTAAAAACTAACAAGTTGGTAATAAAGAAGAACAGAAAATATTTAAATTACATATTTATGCAAACTGTATCTGTCAACTAAGATAAAAAATAGTTCTTGTAGCAACATTTCCTTTTGAATGGTAAAATCAAAACTGAGCAATCCCATGAATCTGACTATGTAACATATCTTCTTAGTAATCTGTCTTGTTACCTATAACAAACCATAAATACATATATTTTAATGTAGGAACTAGTACATTTAAAATAAATAAATAAAAACTGACACAAGAGAATATGCAGAATAATGTTTAAAGAACAGCTGCAGCTTAATATCCACCTGGACTAAGCAGCAGTCATGGTAAATTAGGTTAAACGTCAGTGTAAATTAGGAAAAGGTATAAACTTACGCTTAGCTTCTGCATTTAATGTTTTACAACTGCAGTATGTTTGAAGTTTAATGGCTGTGTATCTATACATATTTCATCACAGAGAAACACAAAGCATAGATCTTGCAACAGCCTTGGTTTTGTCCCTGTGCTAGTTTTTTTTTTTCTGTACAACTCAGTAGAACTACCAATAAAGCAATATGAACACCAGGGATAAAATCCTAACAGGTAGCCCTCCACCATCATATTTTATTACCAAAGAAGTGGAAACAAGTCCTAAAGATAAGGAATATGTCTGAGTGTGTAGCACTTTGAAAAGCTTTCCAGTTCTGCAACTAACTTAGCATGATTTGGAAAGTTCTGCACAGAGCCTGCCACTGATGCAAACACCACACACTGACCTACAAGATACACTTACTGATTCAAAGATACTAATCTCCCTGTAAAATCACCAGTAAGTGAAACTGCAATAGTTTATCTTTTCAGTTCTTTTCACAACAACAATGAATTTCTGACACCAGGACAAGTTGTTTGCCTGTTTTTAAATGGTTTCTGCTAAATACATAGTAATAGCCTGCTAATTAGGAAGCAGGATGAAGATCTAGCTGCAGCACTGTAATTTGTGGGTAAATAGGTGTGTTTCTCTGTACCTAAAAATCTACTCTAGAAAAATAAATTCCATTGCTAAAAAAATAAATTCTCCCTCATCCCATTTCCTACTCCATCACTAAATCACTCCTCCCTCAGTAGATCCATGCCAGTGTTGATTCAGAAAATCACTTAAAGTGCTGGACATCAACCTTAGACCATTTTCTGCTCCAGTCAGTCAGCTCAGTAAATCACTCACACCTGCCCTCATCCTCCAGCATCACCTCAGTTCAACTCCATAAAATATGGTTATCCCTCAGAACTCCTCACTCTTCCCTGCACTCTTCAAAGACCCTGCAGAAGGTTTGTGTACACAATAAATCTGGAGAATAAACAAATAAATCAACCAGTAATTCCTACTCTGTCTACTCAGCTAAGCTAGTGAGATCTAAAATAATTTTTTTCCTCTAATTTCAGAGTCTAACTACCTTTGGGTCTTTGGATCCATGGCATATGGCAAAGGCAGCAGACAGACTTTCCTAGCCTGAGGACAAATTATTTTTATAGTCAATGTCTATTGTTCATTTTCATTCTTGCATGTATAAATCTATACATAAGTGTAGCTTTAAGATCTCTATAATCATCTATTCTAAGATTTCTGTTTAATATACAACAAGGTGAGAATAAGAAAGTTATTGGTGTGTGTTTCATGTTACCTTAATATGATCTCATGCTTCTAATGTTTTTGCAATACTTGCCTATTTCTACTACTTTAAGCACAGCTTAATGGAAAATATTTCTGAGACAATTTTTATTTACAATTGTTTAATCCTCCATAGCATTGCTTGTCCAGAGATCTTGATGCACTGATTTTATAATTCATGATGATATTGACCTGACTACAGGCAGGAAAGTGTTTGGTAGGAGGTGATATCCTCGAATCAAGCATTGGGGATTCCTTGCACATGCACCACTGAGCTCTGGCTCTCTATACAAACCTCTTCATCCACAAGAGTGGAAGCAGAGCCCTTTTCCAAGAGAAATGAGGCAATTTTTAAAAGCATCTTGAGTGGGGAGAGGAGTGCGTAAGGAAGACCCTATGCAGTTTGAAACAGAGTAAAAGCATGAAGCTTCAAAAAGATGAAGCAGAGGTTAAGATGTCTCCAGAGGTCATCATTATAGCACAATAGGCTGCATATTGACAACTCTGCAAGCAAATCACTCTCTGTCTCATATATATTTTAGTTGTGCTACTTGGTGTGAATAGACAGATGTTCAATTTTCCAGTAATGGCATAGAAATACAGAAGACCAATGACAGCTTGCTTATTTTTGAAGGGAGGCCTCCTTTCTTATCTCTCATGACAGGAATGCTGATTCTAAGGAAATCTGTGTGTTTCTATGATTTAAATTTGCAAATTTGGTGTGTGTTTGATTGCTGAATTGTTAGTTAACTTAGTAAATGTGAACCTTTCTTTTTTTATTCACAGAAGAAAAACAACTTTCCTTATTTTCTTGCACCAAGAAAGCACTGCTCAGATAAATTTCTACTATATTTACATTTCATTCCATCTCTATTTCATAGATCTACAAAGTGATCCATCACTAACTTAGTCATTACAAGATAATTAATTTTTCATTTCAGATTGATCCAAGGTCTTTTAATGAATTTTTGAATGAATGAAATAATATGATTAAGATTTAAAAAATGCAAGTTTTGCAAAGATCTGAAAGTAGAGATCCTTTTAATCTCTGCACCCAAAATGTAACTGCGTTAATCTAAGTAAGATCATACTTACTTGTATTTACAAATATATTACAAATCAAATGTATTGATGAACACGAGACTTTTATCATGTCTAGATGCAAATATAAAATAATTCATTTTTTAAAAAACTCATTTAATTTAATTTGACAGCCTAAGTGGGATTTAGACATTTTTGGGGACTCAATTATTCCCTGCAAAAAAGGAAAACTGTCTCTGATAAATGGCTATCAAAGGCACTTTTACACTATTTGTTGTCAATAGTTAGTTACCCTGAAATAAAACATGTTAACCGGCATACTATTTCTCTGGTTGTGTTGCAGCAGTCATCTACAATTCAAGAACTATTTTTTAGAATGAGAGATGAGATTTCTCTCGTATGTTTCTATATTTACAGAGCAGATATCTGAGCAAGTCACTCAAAGAGTTTCTTTTTAATCAGAAGAAAAAAAAAATATGTTTTAAGGACAAGTTCATTTGACCTGTTTTAGATATCTAAATGTGTCTTCCAGATGGATCACCACTAACGAGCAAGTTGAATTGAGGCTGTGGTGGGTAAGGGCCTAAAATGAGGCACTAGAAGTTGCACTCATGCTGCTGGTGGATCCCTCGACCCCCAGACTGGGGAAACTTCAAAGACCTACACGTTTTAAGTATCAAAGTGAAGGAAAAAGTAACTCTCTAAGTAGAACAGAAGAAGCCTCTAAGCATGCAAGTTCATATGAGCAATCAGGCTAAGCCTCTGAAGGGCACATGAAGAAGCTGAGTTCATTATCATCTGGCTAGAAGAGTTGCGATAAGCTCTGGCATGAATTTACTCCCAGTCCTTTCTGGGGAGGCACCATGAGTCCATTGCAGTCTGTCCTTCTTTTTGTTCTACTGCCTTACATAGTCTTGAAAAGCAAATGTAGCTCACAATCAATTTGAAAACAACTAGTACCAATAATTCTTTTTTTCAGACTTCTGGAGTTATTTTCAATAGATCTGCATCCCTAACAGAGTTATGGGTTATAAAAATGTACACAGTACATTAATTAAATCTTTATTGAATAGGCAGGTACACTCTGCCCTGGGTATCTCCTTTAAGTTCAAGAAACTGAGAACTTTTTTTAGAGCAAAAGACCATCAAAAGTTGTTTGAGATCAGGTACCATACAGATGAAGGAAGAACATTTTATAATTAAAATTTTCTGGGTATATACAACCTGCTGCAGTTGTCAACTCAATATCTTAAAAGCACTCTACTATTACAATGACTGTCTTCTCCATAAAAGGACTATATGGCTAGATTACAAAGGAGTTAGGGGTTTAAATCTTGCTTTAACATCACAATAGATTCATCATTTAGATTATGTCAATATGACTGCTAATATGTGTTTCCTACACCTCCCTTGTTGGCTACATACTTTACAATATTAGCTAGTTCGAGATAGTTTGTAAATTTTTTAAAATAACTTCTGTTTATTTTTCTGTTTGAAAAGAAAGGTAGTAAAACCAAATTCTCTCATTTTTTTATTTTCCAGGTCCCTCCTCTTGGAAAATCAGGCTATCATCAATTATATTTATTTTAGATTTTTGAGAAGCTTTCCAAAAATACTGGCTATTTTATTACATTTTTTCTACTTTGCATAATTTCAAAATGTAGTCCAACTGTTTTATTTATATTTTAATGTCTGTTACAGTTAGATCATGATAGTAAAAATGGAAAGAGAGCAATGGGAAGAGAGAGAGAGAGAGGAACTGACTTGTCAAGTCAATTGAATCCAATAGGTCATGAAACCCAAGCCATCTTTTATTCCTAAGTCTACTTTTAAATGTAAAATAATCTTTGAAATACTAGCCAGAAGTTTTCTGTTTTTATTCTCGGTAAGGGCAAACATCAACTCTATTTTCAAATTGACTTGCAAAAAAAATAAATAATCTATTCTAGGAAGGTTCATCCACATAATTATACATATGTATATCTATTTCTGTCTATATCTATCTAAACTGTCACAATTTTGTATATTGTGATTGTTCATTTAGAAGAGTTTCATTTGCTGAATTGCTATTTTGGCTCTGTGAGAGTTTTTCTGATCTGATCCTGTTCTTAAACTGGCAAATCTCAGTAATATTATTTTGAGTAAATGTGTTCATCAGAGTCTCCAGTATTAACACACACACTACTTCTTTCACTCATGGTCTGCAAACCAATTTCACAAGGTAATCATTATTTATCATTTGTTTGGTATGCTTTCCGGACACCAAACTGACTTACTTACTAAGCTCAAATTCCCTAGTCTTTGTCAACCTCTTCCTCATAGTACCCTAGAATTTGCTATATATATGCATAACATAGTTATGCCTCTTACTCTCTATTACACCTCGCTCCTTTCTAAGCAGAAAATAACCCTTTTTTATATAGTTCTTTCAACACTTAAAAGACTTTATTGAACATGAAAATACATTCTTTTTAAAAATCCTTTCACTTTCATTTTTTCATTTTTGGTAAGACATTTTAACAAGCCCCAATACAAATTTTCGTAAAGGTGGACCCCTGCAGGGTTCATTGTCTTCAAGCTCACACATCTGCTAATGAAATGCAGTCATTCTTCCCTTGCACCATGTCCTCACTCATCTTATTTGGCTTAAAAAGATATAAGAAAGTGAATTTGCTATTAACTTCATGCAATGAGTGCCAGGCTCAAGATATGCCAAACTGCAATAAAATTTATGCCACGTTTCAAGATTTTGGCCCAAGTGTAAGAGCAATAAGAGCTAAAAGCAGAAGAATATCCAGTCCACATTGTAAGCATTTGCCAGAGCTGAAAATCTGCAGGAGTTATTCCCTGCTCTGCAGCATCACAATTGGATTGTGGAAATAGAAAGTCAGAGGCTCAGTTGTACATCACACAGAACACTCTGCCAGCTTTTCAGGAGTCAAGACGGATTGAGAGAAAGAAATCGAATAGCAAACATTTAACTCAGCCTTTTCATGCTGCAGAATTTTATTTTACGATGTGGTGCTTGGCCTCCTGAAGGGTGTAGTCAGACAACACAGACTGAATCAGGCTACTACATGACTTACCTCTGAAAGGCAGATCTTCTGAGCCAGGTCTGGAGCTCATCCTGCCCATCAGTGAGCAAATCCCTATTCCTAATCTAGCAGGAAAAAGAAAAAAAAAAGAGGACAAAAGAGAAAAAAAAAAAAGAAAACAAAACAAAGAAAGCAAAAGATTTTTTTTTTCTGGATAGAGGAGTTGTCTTTTCTTGTTGAGGAAATCATGAGATCAGGAGCAACAGAGCCAGCATAACAGACACAGGGAGAGAAGGTATAGGATGGAGGGAGGGGGATGTGTAGAGGTGAAAGAGAAGAGAAACCTATCCTAACTCTTAGCAGAAAATACAGGCAATATTACCTGTTTGCTTCTTCGAAGTTATGCTAAAAGATGCTATGAAACATCTAGGAATGGAGGATTGAATACAACAATAACATGAATTGGATAAGACCTATTAATTATCTCAAGATTCAGATTTACTTTTGAAAAGTTCAGAAGATATGACACAAGTTAAACTAATATGAATGCATAGGAAAGTGCAAATGCTTAAAAATAAAGGAAAATTTATTATTTCGGACAAGTTTCATTTTAGCACCAGTATTTTCCTCCTTTGCATGTTTGTTTTTTTTTTATCAAAGAGAGGAGCTCAGAAACTGGAAACATTTGGTATAAAATTTAGGGGTTTTTTGCCAGTAAGTTTTCCTAAAGATTGTAACTTTCATTTTTCCTACCCTGAGTATCACCACTGTGTTCTAGATAGCTCCTAAAAGACACAGATGTCCTGGTTGTACATGCACCCTGCCCCCAGTTCTGAAGAACCAATATGTAGTCATTACCAGAGCAGTGCCAGGGAAAAGTTTCCAGATATCACTGAGGCAGATGTTGAAGCATCTGACAGACCGAGTATAGTGTACTCCAGACAGTGGTGACTAGGCCACTCCGTAACTTTTTCTCAAGATTTCTTAAAATCAGTCAATGTCTATCCTAACCCACAAACACCTTCAGCAAGCAAAACAGAAGATTGAAACACGAACTTAGCATGTTATAATGAACCAGAGACTTGGTAAGGTGAAGTGTTTTCAAAGGAAAATTGAACTAGTTACAGGTGAAAATGAATAAAAGATACACCACAAAGCTTTAATGGCTTTATCTTTTATTCATTTTCACCCCTCTCCTCAGCTCTGGTGAGGCCGCACCTGCACTATTGTGTACAGTTCAGGACCCCCTAGTATGAGGGATGTGGAGCTTCTAGAGAGAGTCCAGAAAAGAGCAACAAAGGTAATTAAGGGATTAGAACATCTATCATACATGGAAACCTGGGCCTGTTTAGCCTGGAGAAGAGAAAGTTGAGAGGGCTATCAACTTGCACAAGTTCCTGAGGGAAGAATATAGGGACGATGGGGCCAAACTCTTCTCATTGGTGGCCACTGATAGGACAAGGGATAATGGGTACAAAGTGAAATATGGCAAGTTCCAAATCCATTTGAGGAAAACATTTTCAACCTTGAGAGTGACAGAGCCCTGGAAGGGGCTGCCCAGGGAGGTTGTGGAGTCTCCTGCTCTGGAGCTCTTCAAAACCCACCTGGCCCCATGCCTGTGCTCTTGGTGTTTGAGGAGGTGGGCAGGACTAGATGATCTCTAGAGATCCCTTCCAAACTCAACCATTCTGTCATTCTGTGATTTAGCATGGTACATGGCCCTCTTTCTAGAATCCTCTGGGTATATTTATCTAGTCAGCTCCTTATTTTAGTGAGAATATTGGTTCTGCCAGATGCACATCATTTCTTTAGACTTTGCCGGTAGTGTAGATCTAGGTACCGATGTACTACACTGCAGTTTGGAAACCTCAGAGATTGATAACAAAGAAACATCTGAGTGTTAACGACACAAAGGTACTCCAGTGGTATGATTCCAAGTAAAAGCTTGTCTGATTCCAAACTTTCATAAATTTACATAAGTGAAATTAAATATTCATTACAAGATTGATGTATGATTCCAGAGTGTACCTGATTTCTTTGTAAACGGCACTCAGTCATTTCCTCTCCCGTAGCTCTTTCTATTTTTCTCAAAATTCATCCAAAAATTCACTTGCAGAGCACACAGCTTGTCATGTAGTTTTATCTAAAAGGAGATGTAGTTTCTTTAGGAAATGGTTCATCTAACAAATATCTGCATTTGCACACTTCTCATCCAAAGATAAACACCTAAGTTAGATCAAACAAACAGCACTTGCAATGCCTATTTCTCACCAGGACTCTCAGGGAGCAATGCCTAACCTCATGAGATGATACATTCTGGATATTTTCAGGGTTTAGAAGCAGCTGAAGGCAATCAAACCTTGGGCAGTCCTTAATTTGATGACTGTGAAAGTGGTGAAAGTTTAACTGTGGTTAAAACTCACCATATAGATGCCCATTTGGTTTTATTTACTCACAGAATTGAAGAAATGTTCAGACTGACTCTTAAAATATGAATAATTTCCCACTTCTTTACAAAAAGCAAATTTTCTATCATATCATCGCCAAAAGACTGTTTCAGCAAGTATTGTTCCAAAACTTGTTTAGACAGCTGAATGATAAACTTCAGGAACAGGTCTTAAAGTATATACGTCATTGGTGTGTCTGGATCATAAACTAGGAAGGAAATAAAATCTCTTGAACTAACATGATGTTTCATGTGAATTTTTGTTTTTCTGAGCACTTTACAATACTCAGAGACATTAACAGTATATTCATTTTCCCACATGGAATTCTACATTCAGGTTAATTTAAAACTGATGAATTTTTTCAATGTTATGGGTCTCTAACGTATTGTACAAATGCATGCTAACTACTTTTTCAAAGAATTAATTAAGAAAAGAAGAAAAAATCAAGGAGAATAATTGAGGGTAAGCAAGAATGCATTCAAATCCAAAATTGGCTTTATTTTTTTCTATATTATAAAATCTTAGAACTGAGAATAAATAAAAGCTTCTATAAAAAAAACCCACAAAATATCTCATCTATAAATGTGTTGCCTCGGTACAATCAGTACAAGAATATTTTCATATTGCATTCAGCTACTGCCATGACAATTTCCTGTGCTCTGTTCATCACTGTATATTTAAAGCTGAAATATTGCTAAAAATAAACTCTGATTAGAGAATATTGTATGTGAGACAATTGGATATCTTGGTCTGAAGAATGTAGAGAGGCAAAGAAATGTTGGGAGAAAGTTCCTCACCTTCATGCACATCGGATGCAAGAAGAGGAGTAGATCACCTAGTCAGATTTCCTGTAAAACATGTCGCTATCTCCCATTTCAGACATTCAAACTAAATTAAGGTCATGCCTGAGAGCTTTCTCTGTTCAATAGGAAAATAAGGCAGAGGAAGACATGGAATCCAAAGCCAAAAAAATCCCATTTCAGTTTCCAAGTTCTCTGGCACCTAGTACATGCCACTTTGAATTTTATGCCTTTAGACACCCAGTACACCCTAAAATACTAGATCAGCTTTGTAGCAGTGAGATATTTAGTCAATTCAGTACCAAGAGAGACCCTACTGTTTTTCTTCTGCTAATACTGACAGACTTATATAAGAAAACTAGTACTTTGCTTTAGATGTAAGTTGTAGTTTAAGGATTGTTTTTACTTTACACTCATGCATTTCTTAGGAAGAAAATGATATGAGAACAATAGTGTTCAATGAGAACCCTCCTCGGATAGATCTATTAATAGGAAAAAAAATGGCAAAATTTCATATAACTAATCCCAACATAATTTTCAGTAAGGAAATTTTAATCAATTTTTTTTAAAATAAGCTTTTTTATCGTACCAGGAAAAATATACAAAAGGACTAAAAGATGATCCTTAGAGCATGAACTGAGAGTAAAATGAGTAATCTTGCTTGAATCTGCACCAATGAGATTGTTTCTGATCCCTTCTTCAGTCTCACTGATGTTTATTTTTAAATCCAGAGCAAGTGAAACTAATGTGTGGTTGGAGAGCTTTTGTGATGGTTATGTCTGGTTGTTAAAGATGGGTTATAGAGAGCTTCTCTCAACATTTGTGTAATAAGATTTTCAGCAAATGGTAAATAGGCTTGAATTTCACTTGGACAGAATAACAAACCATAGTCTATCCTAACTCTTTCCTTTTAAGGATCATAATTGTAGCTTTTCCATCCATTACCAATAATGATTCAGGCAGACTGAAAGAAATCACAAATAAAGTTGCAATGAAATAACCAGAAAAAAAATTCTATCTCAAAGAAGGTCAATTTCTGCATTTCAGCATTTCAGCAGCATTTTAAAGAAACAACGGTTTAAGCATTATACTCTAAGCAGTAAAATCTATTTACATTTAAAACATTTAAAATTGGCAGCAAAATAAATTCTTTTAAAAATATGTAGTAAGTGGTGACATGATCATTCTGAAAGGATAAATTATTGTTTCTCCACCAAGACCAACAGTTTCTCTACCAAGAGCCAAGCAATGAGGGGATGCAGATGTAGACTAACAGCAGGAGGCTGGAGAATAATTCCTGGGCAAAGAAAGAGGAACACAAGCATGTTCTCTTGCTCACAAGCAAGTCTGCAGTTCTGTCGTACCTCTGAGCAATGTCACTCAGAAAAAACAGGTCAGTGCGCCATGCTGTGGGATGCAGCACAGCCGCTTGTGGCTGAGCCCTCCCAAGGATGCTGCTGCTGCTGCACAACACGCATGTTCAGTGCACTCTGCAAGCAGCTGCAGCATCACGAGAAACCCCTGTCTTAACTGGGATGCAGACTGAATAACTGTCAAAATGACAACTCTACTTTGTCTCATAAGCCCTCAGGCTAACCCCATCCTGAACAATCCTATTAACTTTTCTGCTCTAGTTTTGCCAGAAAAAAGCATATCCTTCCTCAGCAGGTCACCTCAGCCCCTTCTAGACTGCACACACTAGAGCAGCTCCTGAGCCTCTGAAACATATGTTTTTACTCCCTTAGCTAGTTTTCAGCTTTGTCCTTAGTTGTCACTCATATGCTTATAATTCATACTCTTCTATTTTAAATGATATTTTCTGAATATTTGCCTTAAAATGTATAATATAGACTATATAGCATGTATAGCATATCCATCCCACAATTCTTTCCATTTATATAAAAATTGGCCACATGATCTACACAGATTTCATTGTTAAAAGTATAGTGATGTATATCCCTTTCCTGAATCACAATTTATTATTTTAGGGAGATAGGCATGTTTAACCAACAAATTCCTGGATTCCACCAACAGTCTGAATATCCAGAATTGTCCTGCCTTTCTCTTCTGTGTCCCAAGTGAACTACAGTTTTACTGCCAATTAAATATTTACACATACCAACATTCAAATGTGCTCAGAAAATATCAAAGGAATAGAGTACTGAAAAATAATTGCTATTAAATCCTTCTAGTAGTTAACAATATAATTAATTTAATATCATACAATATAATTAAAAATATGATGTGATATGATATGGTTAATTACCTAAAATGATTTCCCTAATCTGTAAATTAGAGTATTTTACCCTCATTTCCTTTGCAGCCTAAATTTATTCCTGGACAGTTTGTTCTCACTTGTTTTTGAGCCAACACTGTTCTTTAGATTAAATAGTTCCTTCCTGTCTCTGGGTTTGCCATCCTGATGTATTTAAAGATAGCAATCTTATCCTTTCTCTCCTTTTGTTCTGCTAAATGTCTAGGCTCTTTCAGTGTCCTTTCATGAAATACTCTTCCTTCCCCTGAGAATCCTAAAAGCCCGTCTCTTGTACTTTTTCAACTTCGTTTTCCTTTACTATGAATGAGGAATTGAACACAATATTCCAAATGAGATCTCATCCAAGCCTGCCACAGTAGCATTAATATGCCCCTTCTATACGCATTACAAGTGTAGCACACAAATTATCCTGTGATTGATGAATGCATTTGGATACACTTCCTTCCCATTGGCATCCGATTGATAAACTCTCAGTTTACTGTAAGGGCTTTGTTTGCTTTCATTTTTATTTTTCAGCCACCGATAAATAAATTCCTTTTTATTTTATAGTTTTGTATGTTATTCTGTTTATATTACTTTCATATTAATGTAAATTAGGTTTCTCTTAGTAATATTCTTTTACTATCATGTATCAGAAATGCCTGCCTTTTTAAATCAGTGACAGATTTGATTAGGACATTCCTACTTTTGAGTGAAGTTTATCCAAATACTAAAAGACTCAAATTCCAAAATGATTCTTTAATGACTTTACTCTTTAACAGTTAGTTTAAAAATTTTCATTTAAACACTATACATCTTTTCTTCTTGTTGGCTGATTTCTTACTCACTTTGTACTTTTGTATTTGACTCAGATCTCACTAGCAGTTCTCCATGTGGAATCGCTTCATGTTTTATTAATAAGCAAATTTTAATGATCCAAATCAATTAGATCTTCTAAGATCTCTTTGCTTTAAAACAGCAGTTATTTTATAAAAGGAAGACATCATGTTAGGCAGATCTAAAATCTGATTTTTTATAAAATTCTCTATTATCCCATTTCACATTTTATTATTTTTTATTTCAAAGTTTACAATTTTCCATATAAATTTCAAATTTATACTCACATTTTAGTTGTCCACATCAGTCCATAACAGCTTTTCCCCAAAATTATTAGATATTCATTACTTCCTAGTCAAATATTTTCCTCTCATCCCTTCAATCTTTATGTTTCCTCATTTATCTTTAGAATTTCATTGATTTATTTCAAATTATTACCATCAGACTTATGATTTTAAATGCTTTTTTTTCAGAATTATCTTCCTTTTTTAATGTTTTCCAATGTAGTGTCAAACTCAGCTACAGTGGTTTCCATTTCTACTGGCTTACCTAATTTCCCATAGTCATATATGCATCACCATTGAAATTAAAATATGGGACCAGCTATTCACAGTTTTAAGACCTAATATATTTATTTCTTCTTCAACCTCATCACATAACAGCCCAACCTACTTCTTTTCAATGCCTCCTCCCTTTTTTTCCTATACAGTTTTTTCTTGCACGTTTTAACCTGTGTACTCTAATACAAAGACACAAAGAGAACAACTACCACAACATATGGTGTATATATAACATACAATCAAGCCTTCTCAAAGTAAAATGTGCAGATACCATTTAATTTTGTATTTGATACCACAATTTCTGAAAAATGTAGCCTATGCAATTTTTTCAAGGTATTTTTTGAGTGTGGGTTGCTCAGACTCAGCTGTATCCTGCTCAATAATGTAGCACAAGGAATGTATTCAAAAGGGCATTGAATCTCTACATAATGGTCAGTAAAACCAAAGCAGAAACCAAAACTGCTTTTTGGTTTCTATTCTCTACTAGCATTCAGTTAGTCAGCTTTAATTTGTACACTATTGGTCTAATTTTTTATACACTTTCTTATATGCATTTTGGGAAAGGTGACATCTTTTGCAGTCAATAGGTTGAATAGTGCCCTTATTTTTCCCTTGTTTTTCCATTCTGCTGATTTTAAAATTGATGAATATTTTGAGTGTATCTGTAAGCATAATACAGTAAAAATAAGATTCATATATATGTATATCTATTTGCATATAGAAAGGAATATTACATAGACATAGAATTCTGTAAGAGGAGAGGAAAAGTGAAGAATAGGGAATCATCTGGCTGTATTTAGTACCTTTGTTATGCAAAAAATAGGGCTTTTATATCACTTAAAACAGCATAAGTCCTCCAAAAGACACATGCCCTTTTTGTGGTATGACCACCTATTTTCAGCAGAAATTCTAAATTCTTTATTAGCATTAACAAAGAATTTGTTAGATTAGCACCATCATTGTACGCTCTATGAGCATGATGATGACTAAAGTAGGGTATTTTTCAGAGGGAATACTGTCTCTGATACAACTCTTTCTTTGTTAAAAAATGCTATATATTGAATAGTATCATTCCACCTTTTTCACGTTCAGCATCCTAATCTTCCATCTTGGACCCATTGCAGTACCACTTTTATCCAGATGCTGTGCAAAAAATAGTTGCAATACCACAGGAATCCACTAGAGGAAAGAGTAGTGGCAGAACTCTGTTTTGGGGTGCCTGCTCCAGCCTTACCATAACAACTACAGAATGATATAAAGCCCAAATTAAGGAGAGTAGCAGTTCCCTTGGTGATAACTTTTCTGACTCTTCCCTAATTCTTGCTGTGTTTCACTGACTGGAGACTGGTGTTTAAGGAAACACTAAAGATGGTCTCCCATCCCTGTGTCTTTTGCACAGTGTCTTTTTTAAGCACAATGTGAAATTATCAACTTGTGATAATGTAGACATAGGTACAAAAAGGGAGAGTGAGACTGCTTGAAAGTCTTTTTTGATTATATTGCAAAAGAGGGCCAATGGGAAAGTTGTTTTATAATTGTGCCCATTTAAACAGTTCCTGGCCTAAGGTCTCAATAGTGCTTCACCTGCAGCTGCAGGGACAGCCCAGTGATTACAACAGTAAGTACAGAACAAGGAGAATTGAATTCCTGCTCTTGCTTTGCTGTAGGTTTTATTATTATTTTGAGTAACTTGCTTAGCTTTATATTTCTTATGCTCCTTTCTGCCAACACGATCATAATTTCTCTGTTTATCACAGCAGCATTGTGAAACAAAATGTTTTGAACATAGGAAGTGTTTCAATATTACTGTTATTTCTACTTACAGAGCATCTTAAGATAAGATCCATAAGATCCATGAGACAATAAAAAAATCGATTTAACAGTCACCATGCAGATAGGTGCTGCACAGGCATATGTGGGCTCAGGGTGCTGCACTGGTTTATCTATTGAACATCCACAATGTTTGCTTGTTGAATATTCACAGTTATCTGCTGACTCCCACACTGTTGATGTGTATATTGTTATTGTCTGAGGTCTGACATTGCTCAATGGATAATGAACTAAGCCAGACAAGAATAAAAGAAAGTAAACCAGATGCCTCTGTGCAGATTTAGCTCCTTCATCAGCTGGCTTGCAGACCTGACAACCCATCCCCAAGCAGGAACATCCCTGATGCCAACTACAAGGGAAAACCTGAACCATCTTGGCACAGCTCAAGACTGATCAGAATAGTCCAGGGAAAACCATACCAGAGAGGTAGCCCATAAGGAAAAGAAAAGGACTTTGATATATTTTTGACTCTATTATATTTTTAGCTTTGTTATACTTGTAGTTTGTAGATCGTTAGACATTAATTGTCCAGTATTTTCTAGTATCTATTAATTGCATAGGACTGCTTAGCTAAAATAATGTTTGATCTCTTGAATTCAATACAACTAATCCAAGACACAGGCAAAAATAGAAAAGATTGTGAATATCAAAGCAGAATTACACATTAAAATGAGGCTGTGTCCATGTGAAGGAAAAGCAGTTTATCTTCAACTAATCTTTTCAGAATATATAGAAAATGTATGCCATTCAGGATGTATCATTAAAAATACTCTTCTGAAAAAATATTACAAGCATTTAATTTTTATTTTTTTAACTATACCTCCTAACAATGCAATGATTTTCCATTGAGTTCTGCCCAGGCAGATCCCTCCAATCGGAAGCAGGTCCATGGCCTTACTGCTTTTCCTATCTGCAATTGCAGAAATGAATTAGATCTGTACTTGAGTTGGGCTGTCTCAATAAGCTAAATCTTTCTGTCTTAAAAAAAAAAAAAAAAGACCACAATTCAATATTCAGAAACAAAGTAAAATCTCATTGGTATAGACAATAAGCAAAATTGTATTCATGGTTAGCAGGAATTAAAACCCTCTGGAGTAAAGCCGTGAAATCCATTAACATGGATTCTTTCCACCAAGACAGAATTCGACAGATCTGTTCTTTCAGGCTCAAAACAGATATTTGAAGGTATATGTATGATTGTAATTATCCATTTCAAGTCTAAGTAAAAATTATGTCACTTTTCAGAATAAAAAAAATATATATATGTTTTGGTGGCTCATATAAAGAATTAAAAATATCTCACCTTTTGTCTCCAGTTATAGAAAAGTGAGAGAGTTAAATGTCAAAATCATTAAGCATAAAATCTGCATTTTATATCCAAGGATAATGGGACCACTGATCCTGAAAATAATTACATCGTGTCTCATGGAAAACAAAAATATTGTCTTTTGCATCAGTAGCCATATTTTTGCTTTTCTTTAATATTCCTAATGTCGTAGTGTTTGTTAAATTGCTTCTTCAAACTCTTCCCTGACATTGAATGCAATAGCTAGAATGTAGCTATTCAGAAATTGAGTAATTGTAGAGGATCAGGCTCTGTGCATGGGCTAGTCCTATGAATTCTACTTTCATGTTTGCAAGTACAGACTTCTGGCATTTAAAAGGAAGAAAGTAGTACATCTGATGTGGTCTACTGAGAATTTACTAATATGAAGAGTTGACAAGTGCCCTAGATATTTTGGCAACCATGATAAAAGCTGGGATCCAAGGTAGATCAGACTACGTATTTGTTCAATGAATGGCAAATATATTAGCTGCTACCAAGGAACCCCCAAGTGAGCAAATCTGCTTAAGACAGATGTTTTGATTGCTTGGTAGAATGAAAGTAGAATGTTTGATTATTGCTGCAAATGGATCTTCACTAGATGATTTAGTTTTGAATTAACACTGCTTGTCTCTCCATACTCAGCTATTCACTGTATGTGGTGTATTTGATTTCCTTTGTTTAGTTCATAAGTGAAAATCTAATTCTTTTTTTTTTTTTTTCCTGTGCTGCAGAGGAACATCCATTGGTTAATGATCAAGCGTCAAGAAGGAGAGTGGAATGCCCTTGTATAAGATCTATAGATACATGCTGTCTTTCTATATATATATCATAAATGCAATTAGAATGGAACCTGCTGTGCTAGTTTTATCTCCATGGAACAAGAGATTTTGAAAATGCCTTTGATGTGTCCACTCTCAGATGCCATAGCACCTATTCTCCCTACATATGAAAGCAGCTTCAACAGCTGTTGCAATCACTCTGAACTTTTCTAGGAGAAAAAAATAGTTCCTAAGTAAAAGTGTAGTTTGCAGTGGTTCCAGAGATGAGGACAGAAAAGTTATTTTGGTTTTAAAGTTTAAAAAACCTCTGCCTTGAGCAATCTTTGTTTAATATAACCTGCTCTGTATTTAACAGGCTACAAATAGTATTTGTTTTCCAGTATTCCTTACAGCTCCTCTGTACCTTTGGTTTCTGTTTTATTCCAAGAGTAATCAGCATCAATAACTTTCTCTTGCAACATAGCCATGTTGCATCATGTCAAATATTAGATGTGAACTCCTGATACATTTTCAGTAGGTTAATCTGCAAGGATGCAGCTCAGTCACATTTCTATATATGACTTGTTTTTTCACGACAGTAGTCTGAAAACAAATGTCTCTCTTTGCATTAGACAACCTCCCACAATATATATGATATAATACGTAAAAAGTGTTTTAAAATACATAGAGAATACACAGAGCCCCTAGTGTTCAAGGCTAACTGAATTGAATTATGGCAAATGTAGAATAAAATCTTATCTTGTCATTAAAGTTAAAAAAAAGTTTCTTGATAAAATGATTCAAGTAGTGGGTAGAAATACTAGAAGTAGTATGCAAATGTGGCATCAAAGATGTTATGAAAGTCTGTAGCATTCAGTTGCAAATGCATACAGCGCAGAGTAGCTGTATTTTACTCCAATCTGGAGAATCATTACAAATACACTCTCTAGAAGGGAAAAATGCATATATTAGAGAAATATATATATATAATCTAAAGACAAGAAAACTTTGCTTTGGGGGCAAAAATGTTTTTTCATGCAAAAGAGCACTTCAATTTTTGATTCAATGTGTTTTCCAAAGATTTAAACTGTAATAAGCAGAAGATATTTATGCATTTTAATAAAAAAGTAACTTCTTGAGTAGATAACACTTTGTCACTCCAAAATTCCAGCTCTAGGGAATATCATTGACTTCAGAGGATATTAAACCTATTTGTTTGCCTGTTTCCTGTTTTATTGGTTGTACATTCCAAAAGAAAACATTCATTTATTGATCTGGGTAAGTATCAATTATGATTTCAATAATGACATTTTTTCTATTTTGTGATTATCTGTTCCTAATTCTGATTCCAGTAAAGGCAGAGCTAAAATTGTGTGAAGAGGTGCCCTTTTGAGGAGTTGCATAGTTTTTTTGTGTCTCAGATTTTACCATCCTTGGCTTATATACTGTTTGGTAGAGAGAAATTAAAGATATCTGGGCATAGACAGGAACAACAGTAACATAATTAATTGAAATATAGAGAAATAAAACTTGAACATGTCTATTCACATTCAAGGCTGCTTTCATGCAGTCCAGGCCTGGAATACAAGTGGTAGGGAAAATATTTTTGTGATTAATCTGATGCCTCATTTTCTGTTCTTGCATAAGGCCGAATCATAGAACACTATAGCTAAAATTATTTTAGTTAGTGGCTGTGATATTCCCTTGAAAGACTGTTTTTATTGCTGTCTGAGAGACTAAACTTTTACTGTCAGACACTTCCACTGTGTGACAATATCCATTACTCAAATACAACATTTGTTTTGTCTCTTCAGTTGTCAGCTGTTTGGAGTAAATCAGGTACACGCGGTAATAAATCTAAATAACATAAAAACGTAAAGAAGCAAGTAAGTGATCAAATTGAAATCTAAAGCAGACAATACCTCACAGAGCTTGTACGTGGTAGCAGCACATCCTTTAAAAGACAAAATACTCCACATGACCTCAAACACATTTCAGCACCTTGGCCAGCACTCTGGTTTGGCGGTAGGGCTTCAAGGGGGACAACAGTACTAATGGGCTAATAATCTACTTGCTGTAGGCAAACAGCCTAAAGGGTAGGGTAAAACTGAGTGAGAATTGAAATAGAAAGAATTGTTTAAACAACATTTGAAAGGTTAATAGGAACTTAGTGCACTTTAGCACTAAGTCCAAAAGTCAGCTATAATTTAAGGACACAAATATTTGAGTAAAGAAAAATCAGTAGTTACTTTAAAAATAAATATAGTAGTGTCAGGATATTGTTTCCTTGCACTCCGATATGCTTGCCTAACAGGTAGCACTTATAAGAGTTTCACAGAGCAACGTGATTTTTTAAATCATTAATTATACTCTCATTGCATTTTGTATGAGCTAAATTTTGCTAATTTTTAAAGACTCAAATTCCTAAATCACTGTGAAACAAACCAGAAAATCAGAAATATAGGAAATATAAAGTATTAGGGTAAAAGAAAAGCATAAAAAATGCATTTAGAGTCTGGCAAGATACGAACACTTAATTCTTCATTTTTAGCTCAGCATAAGTACACCTTGTGTCATGAAATTTTTGTATGTCTTTAAATCTAATAGCTCAGTGTGCTGCTTCTAAAAAGCTTCTCCAACAGAAATCCTCTGAGATAACGGAACGTGTAGAGAGCAGCCACAAGAGAGATGTCCCTCAAAATCTGATATAAAGTATTTTGGTATCCTGTTAAAGCTAAAGTTTAGAAAAGACTATGCATCTCTAACTGTAGAGAATCATGGTAAACTCCACTAACCTGAGGCAGAGGACTTAAAAGGAAAGCAATAACAGCAAATAATACTTTCAAAGACTACTCTTTCCTCCTGTAGATAGTATTTTAAAAAGATGAGAGAGAGCTCACAGTGGTCAAGTTTGCTATCAACAAAGAGCTTCTTTTCCTGCAGGCAGCACTGATTTTTATTCCTGACCGACTGCTTAGCGGTCTCAAACGTCATTTTGCATGATTAACACTCAAAAGCTAGTAAACTCATACCAAAGTTTAGGACTAAATGTATCTCTCATAATGGATTAAAATCCATTTTCTGTTCTTTTGGAGTGATTTTTAATATTGTGTTTGCAGTTTAGGAAGTGCAAACTTGGTGAAAAATACTGCTCCCTTGATCAGAAAGCTATAGCATTCTATCCAAAAGCTTCTATCAGATAAGAAATACGAGTTCATTCACCTTTAAAGATTTGTACTTTTTATATTATTATTAATAATTAATTTACCTTCATGTTGTCTAGCTTTGAGAGATTTTTCCCATCTGATTTTGTAATGTCTTATCCATTATCAGAGAGATTGCTTCTTGATTTTTTTTTTCCCTTAATGTGTTAATGTGTTAATTTCACCAGTCATCCCTCTAGAGGCTATAAAAAATTTCTGACAGTGCTTTTTCAACACTTCCTCATTCTGCAGTCCCTGATACTATAGGATATCTGAATGAAATTTCTCTTTTTGGTGACGCCTCCACAAGCCTGGCATTCCTATCACAAATTTGATCAATTATCTTATCTGTTCTAAAAAGTTATCATTTTTTGCTTCTAAATTTTCACCAAAGGTTTTTACACTCTCAGGTAAGCGAGGAGAACCAGAGATCACTCTGTCAAGGAACAGGAAGGGAAAAGAAAATACTGTATCTATATATGCTGATTCTTGCTTGCGCTTTAGAGATAAAATGTTTGTACATATTCACTTTATAAGTTTTCCAGCTATGGTAGATATTGGCATTTCTGATCTAGCTTATATAATTATATTGCAGATGCCTTAGCATTTATGATATTTCAAGAGAAAATATTTTGTTTCTGTAAAGTATACCATATTTTCCAAAAGGTATTTTGAGGAAAATCATCCCCTTATCTTTCCAAGGAAAGACTTAGAGCACTCTGAGCTGGTTCCATATTTCCACCAGCAGCACTGTAATCTAGAACACCTCAAATGGATTCAGTTTTCACCTATTTTAGATATTAATTATGTATAACTGAATATCTGAATATATTTTACTATAACTTATGCTTTCCTTTCTTGATTTTTTCTCCATTCAAAGCACTTTATGTGTTTCCCTCTAATTCTCTTAGAAATGTATGTATCATCTACAACTACATCTACATCTCTTCATTATTTTGAAATTAATACTAGATTTTAATTGTTTCCCATAGCAGTAGAGCCAATACACTCTATACTATTCGTCCTGAAATTTTCTCTGCCATTTCGATTCTCACTTTTTTTTTTTCTTCAGTATGGTAACCAGCATTGTATGCAGCATCCTCACTCAGCTTTCATTTTGAAGTATACTCATATGTATCACAAATGCTCATATGAATTTCATTAAGGGAACATTAAGTTGTGAACTCAAGCAATACTTGAGAATTAGGAAATGCCAGACATATGAGCTGAAGATTAAATGTTACCAGTTAAAGGATTGGTAAAGTGAAGTCCTGCTTTTCCACTATAACTATTTCTATTCCACCTTCATTTCAAGTGCTCACTGTTAGAGAGATTGTTATCTATTCATGTCCTATTCTGAGCTTGGGGAAATTAAAGCAACACAATAACATTGCTCCTGTATATCTCCCTTCCTAGGAAGAATTCTTTGACTATCTTCTGAAGGAAATAAGAAATCATAATTTGGTCATTCCTATGCTCATAAAGAAAGCTTATACTATTTCCATATATCCTGCTATCTTTCAGTTCAGCTGTTCTCTGGTGTACAGCAAACATGTCTATGTGGGATAAGTTTGCCCTCATAATATTTATTAACTTAGATAGATAGAACTTAGATAGATTAACAAAATGTTAACCAAAACATAAAATCATAAAAAAAAGATGCTCGTGGAATCCAGAAGGCTTTCTTCTACCAAAGAGCAAAGACTTGTGTCAAATAATAAGTGACTGAAAGTTTAAGAAGTTCAAATAATACAATAAAAAGTACATTATCTCTTAGAACTGTACAGTTCACTTGACACTTTCCTCCTCCTCAATCTCTAGTCTATTTACTGCTATATCCTGACCTTGGTAGCTATATTCTTTTTAATGAAAAAAAAAACCATTGATAATGCATTTTAGAATGTCACCTATTATCCTTTAATATAGCATAGTTTGAAAAGATTTCTTGATGTCCAGGTAGATTATGTCACTTCTCTGATTCTTGTCATCTCCCATCGTCACTTGCTCAAATCAAATTGTTTGTACCAGACCTCCTTTTTATAAATTCATCATATCAATTTGCCTGGTTTCTGTCTCTTTGTATGAAGTAGACTCAAAATAGAACAAGAAAGAATAATCACATCAGGATAAGTGAAAAAAAGGAAGAAAATTGGAATGGAAGGAGAAAGAGAAAGGACTAGGAATCTGTAATTCCACTACCTAAGGCAGTAGAAGAGCTAATAAAGACTTCAGCAGGCATGCTTGTAAGTTCATCTTCACTTGAAGGAACACCTCTGAGCTCTACCCAACTTCCAATTTTTATACTGTTACTTCTTCCATCGTATTAATAAGAATGTATTCAACATCTGTTGCCTAATACTATGAGAAATTCTACGTGAAATATATGTGTATGAATTATATCCAGTTTGATTAGAAATCTTCTATTTTCCCTATGTAATGGCTCAAAGAGATCCATTTGCTCCATCTTTATTCACAAACTAGACCTTTGTGAAATTGTTAAATGCGTAATCACATTGTATTTTGAGGATTCTCATTTAATTTTCACTAAAACCTGATGTTATGTGATTTGCTACCATTTAAGCATTTGATTTCACAAATAACAAATAACATTCAATAAAAATTAGGTATGCTTTTATATGTACTCTATAGTCTAGTAGAATGGAGAATGTGACCATAATTATATGTACAATCTACATAGTCTTAATCCACCTGTTACTCTTCACAACTCTGCTGCAGTCATGTAGTTTACTGAAGTATTTTCTCAGTGTCCTTCCTGAAGGGTACTTCTCAATAGTTACTTTGATCTTCTAATTCAATGTTATGCTCACATGCTTGTTTAACTTCATTCTGGTCATTTCCTACAGTATGCAAGTTTTCTAAAAGCATTAGAAAATTCATCTTCAGATCATATCTGTGAGTTTTGGTTGTTGGATCAGTTTCATTTTATAGATGGAGAAGAAAACAGCAGAAAGGCTGATCTAAAGTGATGATGTGTTCATTCCTTATGAATACTCTGCTTGTAAAAGCAGATTTGAAGGATTTGCTCCTTCAGCTACTTGACCAATTGCGACAGAAGTGTAAGTGCACTGCACTCATAGAATTTGTAGTAAGGTGTCTCACTTGGAGCAAACTCAAAAGCAATCACAAAATGAGCAGTCCTAGGAGATACTCCCACTAAAGGACTAGGATACCTTCAGAGGTAGATTAAACTGTGGGACAAATCCTTGCATTTTTGTTTACTTCATAAAGGAAATGATTGCTTCTCTCTTCCAATTGTTTTTTTTTTTCCCCTTCCTGAGCATCTGTCACCCTCTGCTAGTGATACAAGACACTGAAATCACCTCTGTTGACTGAGAATCAGTATAAGTCACATATATTATCCTGGGCTCTTTAAGGCAGTGTTATCTCCAGAATGACAGAATAAGTCTACTATGACTGGAATGACAGCTCCCATGTGTGGCCATGGAGGGCCTCAGGCTTTTCAAGAAGGACAGGTCAGGAAGGCAAGGTGGTAGAGATGCTCTTTACGTGAGAGAGCAACTGGAATGCATAGAGCTCAGCATAGGAGAGGATGGAACGGGAGTAGGGAGCCTGTGGGTGAGGATAAAAGGGCAAGCTAACAGGGGTGTGACACTGTGTTGTGAGTTTACTACAGGCTTCCTTACCATGATGAGGAAGTGGATGAGGCCTTCTACAGGCAGCTGAAAGAAGCCTTCCGATCACAGGTCCTGGTCTTCCTGGGGGACTTCAACTACCCTGATATCTGGTGGGAAAACCACACAGCCAGGTACAGTCAGTCCAGGAGGTTCCTGATTAAGGGACTGGAACATCTCTCATACGAGGAGAGACTGCGTGAGTTGAGCTTGTTTAGCTTGGAGAAGAGAAGGCTGAGAGGCGATCTTATTAACATGTATAAATACATGAAGGGAGATTGTAAGAAGAGGGGGACAAGCTTTTTTCGGTGGTGGCCAGTGATAGGACAAGGAGTAATGGGTGCAAACTGAAGCACAGGACGTTCCATCTGCAGGTGAGGGGGAACTTCTTTACTGTGAGGGTGACAGAGCAGTGGAACAGGCTGCCCAGGGAGGTTGTGGAGTCTCCTTCTCTGGAGGTCTTCAAAACCCACCTGGATGCTGCCCTGTGCCACCTGCTCTAGATGTGCCTGCTTGAGTGGGAAGGTTGAACTAGATGCTCTCTAGAGGTCCCTTCCAACCTTGAAGATTCTGTGATTCTATGATTCCTGCAGAATATTGCAGATAACTTCTTCATGCCAACATGTGGAGAGGCGCTGCTAGACCTGATACTAACAAACAGGGGATGTCATATATTGGAGATATTGAATCATAACTAGGAAGAGAAGCAAAAAAAGAAATTTCAGGGAAGGAAAAAATCTGATTTTCTGTGTGGGAAATATAATGCCACTCAGCAAAACTGGATTCTCTCTGTAAATTCACCATTTCCTATATAATACTGGGCTACTTACTTGGGCTAGAACTGAAAACAAGATGTGGGTAACACAAAGTTCGTCAGACATGACTTCCCCTTGGTGAATCCATGCTGACTGCTCCTAATCACCTCCTTCTCCTTGACATGTCTAGAGATGCTTACTAGGATGAGCTGCTCCATCACCTTTCCCAGGATGAAGGTGAAGCTGGCTGGCCTGTAGTTGCCTGGATCCTCCCTCTTGCCCTTTTGGAAGACTGAAGTGATGTTCAGTCTCTTGCAGTCTGCCGGCACCTCACCCACTCTCCAGGACCTCTCAGAGATCATGGAGAGTGGCTGAGCAATAACCCTTGCCAGTTCCTTCAGCACTCATGGGTGCATCCCACTGGGGCCAGTGGTGGGAGGTGGTCAGTTTGCCTAGTTGATCCCTAATCCTCCTCGTCCAGTGGAAAGTCTTCCTCTTGGCCATTTATTTCTCTTTTACCTGGCTCTGTAGTTCTACTGTCTTAGTAGTAAAGGCTTTGGTGAAATGCAAAGAAGGCATTTAGTAACTCTGCTTTCTCTGCATCTTCCGTCATGAAGGCTCCCTACTCATTCAGCAGTTGGCTCACATTTTCCCTTGTCTTCCTCTTTTTGCTGATGTATTTATAGAAGCCCTAATTAAGATTATATCAGAAAGCAATAAATGCAAACAACCAAATAATTTCCAAATATTTACTTAGTTTTCATCTATAGACTTCTTCTAATATATTTTAATAACTATTCTAGCTGCTATTGAAAAATAATATTAAATAGCACTTTTTTTGAGAGAGACTTTCAAATATTTACCAATATATCCAATTTGTTTACTCATTAAGTAATATTATAACTGTCAGTATTGGTTATTTCTTCTTGGTCAAACAGAAATGGCAAGATGCTGGTTAGTCATTGCTATCATAATGAAAAGTGTCTTTGAAGAGCTCAGAACAAGTTGCTGGTTAAATTGATATGCTCTATTTTCTTCTGCCTATTGCACCCCTTTTATCTTGGTTGCTCTAGCTGATGGAACCTCTGTTTTTGTCCATATCCAAAAATACTTCTTTTAAGAACTTCATGTTTTCATAGGTTTCAATCTTGTTTACACTGGGTGAACTACACAGTCATAATGAAGGCAAAAGCTGACAGACAACTATAGCCAGTTTTTACATAAATGACGAAAGATAATGGGAAGTGTCTGGTAGCTTAGCTAAATATATGTCTACAGACAGAGTTGTTGGTTTTTCTTGTAATGTACTTATATTCTTTACTAAATGAGTAAATTTTTACTTCATTCTTTTCAGCTATCTGTGTGTCTTATATGATCTGCTCTTTTGTATGTTCTTTCTTCCTTCAGATACTTTGTTCTAGACTTTGATCGTCATATGGCAAGACCTGAGATACTCTGAATGGTGAATGAAATGGATGATCAGTTCACGAATGATCAACCCTGACGTATATTGAAGAGATCATGAAATGAAACTAAAACAGTTGCATTTATCCTTAATTTTTAACATTAGACCCTAACAAAAATAATAAATAAATACAGTTTATAATTTGGTATTCTAAAGTTTTCATCTCATTGTTGACCTTCTACAAATTTTCTGAATCACATTTTAAGGTGATTGATAACTTACACTTGGCTTAGTTTTAATTCCTATGAAGAGAGAGGGCAGAGCTTAATAGTGTCTGTCAGAACATATTTTTGAAGCTTTCTTGGCATCAGGTCATATAATTGTCATTCTCTGAATCATTGCCCCACTTAATGCACATTCAGAGATGCCAATATTCTGTCAGGAATGCATATTACAGTGGTCAGCTTTTAAAACCATTTGAGGTAGTTTATATTTTGAAATTATATGCACACTATCTACTAGCATTCAGGAGTCTTAAAATATTTTACTTGTAAAACATCTTGTTGAGAAGCTTATGAATTCCCTATCAGCATAAATTATGGAGTTGTCATCAAAGCAATTTAGTAGCATAGTAAAAATTTGCCCGATATTTTCTAAAGGCAAACTCAAGCACAGTTGTAGATATAGTTTGCAGAGAAATTTGCTCTTGCGACAGAAAACTGAGTTATTTCATGCTACATCTTTTTGTACCTCTTCTAACAGGGCATATAAAAATTAAATATGTTTTTTACATCTCCTTATGCATTCAATATTATACTTGGATTTGAAATGTGCAAAGTCTTTGAGCCCTATGTTCTCAAATGAGACCGTACGTAAGAAGCTCCCTTTCCCTATAAGAGGTTGACCACATTGTTAGCTCATTTGAAATACCATTGACTTGATAACCAACTCAAATCAAGTCTTTCAAACTGCTATGAAACTTCAGCTTCACTCTATCTATATGTATTTGGAGTGTTTGATCAGCCTATTGGCAAGTATCAGCATATATCAGAAGTGGAGTGTATTTTATTTGTTAATTTATTTATTTAAGCAGAGCATTAGGAAGAAGCAAAAGCAAGGCTGCTCCCTAAGGGAGGATGAGTCAGGAATAAAAGGCAGCTACAACACCAGCTTTACGTCACCAGTATGGCATGATCTCACAGCATCAAAGGCAGGTGAGCAGAACAAGTGGTTACAGCATTACGTGCTAGTGACAGTCCTGAGATCATTGGGCAAGAGTTCAGCACCAAGGTCCATCCAGGAAATACTTCAAGACAGCACTGGGGTCAGCACTGCTGAGATGGATGCAAATGAAGCAGGATCTGAAATTCTCAGCCTGAGCTAAAAGGGGATACTGGTCAGAGGATCGAGGTCTGTTATCTTCCTGGGGCCCAGATTAGGGATGTCACTAGACGACTTCCCAGATTGATCCGACCCAGGGACTATTACCCGTTGATGGTCCTACATGTGGGTGTGGAGGAAGCGGCAACGCATAGCCTCTGGGCCATCAAAAGAGACTTCAGGGAGTTGGGGCGGACAATCAGGGGCACTGGTGCACAGATCATCTTCTGTTCAATTCTTTCCAGTGCTGCTGGCAATACAGAAAGAAATTTTAAAGTACAGTCCATCAATGTGTGGCTCCGTGGCTGGTGTCATCACCATAACTTTGGCTTCTTTGATAACAGGAAGCCTTATGGGGCACCAGGCATGA
>JAUBOD010000824.1:8434568-8452134 GCA_032353885.1 Nothura maculosa | reverse complement strand
CACTTGCAGGTGAGGGGGAACTTCTTTACTGTGAGGGTGACAGAGCAGTGGAACAGGCTGCCCAGGGAGGTTGTGGATTCTCCTTCTCTGGAGGTCTTCAAAACCTGCCTGGCTGCCACCCTGTGCCACATGCTGGGTGTGCCTGCTGGAGCGGGACAGTTGGAGTAGATGATCTCTGGAGGTCCCTTCCAACCTTGAAGATTCTGTGATTCTGTGTCTTGGTGAAGCCCCTGGTAAGACTAGGTGGGGGAATTACTTGTGCACTCAAAGTCTTGAGAGAGAAAGAATCCTATTTCAGTGTGTGCTGAGTGTTTTTTTGATTTTGCTCTTTTTAAGAACAAATTCAAAAAATAAATACTGTGCTACAAGCTATGAAATAACACCACATGTCCAGATATTTGCCCCCATAAGTCAGTTTTGCTGGAGTGGCTTGCCATAGTTCTCTTAAGTCCAGGATCTGCTAGACAACATAAACCAAGCAGATCACCATGGAATCAGGCAGACACCCAAGCACATTCACATCCACATCCAGTTTTATTGAAGTTGCATGATCTGCAGACAATTCTTTACATTCTCATAGCTCAATGAAGTCTGACTCCTTAGTGGCTACGCAGCAGGTAAAACCACTGTTTAACAGGTTAAATCCAGGTAAAATATTTCAGCTTATTCTATATCGGTTTTTTGTGGTTTACTACTTCTTGTCCACCTAATTTGTGGAGTTACTTAGTTGTGTATATTTCTTTTTCAAATTCAATCTGGCAAGAATTGCCCTAATAATTATTTAGTCAGTTAGAACTCCAAATTTCCTATGTGGCAATTTAAATAAAACATTAGGAAGATGATTTCAGATCACTACAGCAATGAACACAATTATCACATTTATGCCACAGTATTGATTTATATGTCTCTGTGTTGAATGTGCTTATCCTGTTTCAGATATTCATCAATCAAATTGTTAAATCTCTCTCCATCTAACTTTAAAGATTCATTCTACTCTGACTGACAAGAGTCTAAATATAAGTAGTAAATATTCTTCTCTCTTTAGAGAGCAGATATTTCCTTCTGAGACTGCTTTAATCTACTTATAAAATAAAAAATCAACAAGTGAATAATAAATGAAACAGTAATTTCACTCAATATTGTTACTATAGCTGCGGCCATAAGATTTCTTTTTTCATTCCTAAGTGTTTTGTAATATCAATAAAAAGATTCACCTTTTTTTTTTCCCCATTGAGAGACTTGCATCTGTAACCGCTGATTAATAGTTGCACTAGTCTTCTTAAAAGCCTCATCAGTTGATTTTTCAAAAGTTATAATTTTAAATTACTTTTCCCGGAGTGGAGAGTCACTGGCTTCCATTAACAAAGACATCAAAAACTATGTGCAGTAATCTCCTCTGAAGAACAATACCTCTGAGGAAGAATAGGCAACCTGCAAATTTCTTACTTCTACTGACCTAAGTCCAGTCAGTTTTTGGTCTTCTTCCCTCTCTGTTTTGCAGTAATGTGGCAGGCTATATAGTCTCTAACAACATACACATACACATTTTTCATTTTGATTCACAGAGTAAATGAAATTGCATTAGGTCCATAAATATATTTTCATCTAGATAGCAGCTTCATTAGAATTCATTATAAACATTACTTTTATTATTTACAAGTTACTGTAATGCTGACTACTGTTTGTTTAGTTCCAGTAAATGCATACTTTATTATATGAAGACTGATTCTTAGAATTACATTGCACCAAGACCTGAATATGCAAAAGCAAAATTTCTAAATAGTTTTACATTTGCTAAAGGACATAGCCATATAACTACTACTACTGAAATGAACATATGTAAACTCAATATGAATGAAAATTAACTAAAAAAAGTACGGAGAAATAACTAACTACAGATTACTAAAATGTATCTCCAAAAGTCTCAAATAATCGGAGAGATACATTTCTTCAATATCACTAATAGAATGCATTATAAAAGCTTACAGTAAAACCTAAAATTCCAATCCAAGACAAGTGGATCTATTGAGCTAGGCATAAGACCAAAGGAGGTAAAACAATCTCTCTCACTCAGGAGACCAACATTAATAGCAACACCTTCTACAGCAGTAGAATTTATCAGAAAAAGTATTTGCAGAAGTTCAGAAAATATTAATGCAATTTCATAATGTGCACATGAGACTTCATCTGGAAACTCCATAAAGTTCTTCTTATCTTAGCTCCAAAAAGTGGACATAAAATTGGAAAAGAAGCCAAAAATGTTTCTTAGAATGAACAAGAAAATAAGAAGGTTGACTTTATATAGACAGATTTGAAGAAGTGTGACTTCTTTAGGTTACTAAAATGAAAGATAGGATGTTGAGAATTTTGACTGTCTTTTATGCAATATAGGCTAAAAGATAGAGCAATAATTTTAACATTAGAAGAACAAGGCTGTAGAGCAACCTTCTGGGTGACATGCTGGAGAGAACCATGCTGGAACTATACCTAATACATAGATGGCATGGACCAGGCAAGCAAACAGACAGAGAGAATTCTGAGTTAAAGTTTAAGGGGTTATTCTATGCTGCCACGATCCCTGCTGGTTCAAATTGTTCATTGGAGTCTCAGAAATGAACCCTGATGAAAGGATGGATTAAATGCATGGGAAAGCATTGCCTTTAATCCCCACACTACGCTATAAATGCTTCAGAAATTAGCATATGGCTTGTTGGAGGCTCTGTTCAGCTTTTGATCTCTGCATTCATTTTCAGTGACATTCAAAACAGCTGACCTGATAAGGTGAGTTTTGACCCATGAGGAAAGTCATAGTACTTCTGTGCTGTAGTCTTCCGGGTTTTTTTTTTCTCCATCAGTTGATTTTCATAATATATATTGCAGAGACTGTCTGCTCCTGATCCCTGAAATTTGGCAGAGTATAGATTTTTATAGAGCCAAGCACCACAGTACCCCATAATTTTCTATATTTGGACATTTCAGCACTTGGCTTGATCAGGAATATTCTTATAACTGTATATCCAGAACACTGTCAATAATCCTATCACGCTCATTTTACTGTGTAAAAATGGATACACAAATTGCCACCCAGAAAAAAATCAGACTGCAGCAAGATGTTAATGTTGGTTGGTTATGTGCAAGCAGCACATATCTTCTTCCACAGTCTTTTGCTAGAATTAAAGGAATCGATACAGACAATTATATATTCAATTTCAGAATATCTAGTACAATGTTAAATATAAGCTCAGAAGAAAATGTAGTCAGCTGCTTCCACTTGATTTTTCTTTGTACTATGGATGTATAAAAATAGATTAATATTAACAGTTTCCAGTATAAAGAAAAAGTTGCTGAAGACATATCTAAACTGAAGAAAATGATCTCATCAATTATGCTAAGTATGTTAATGTTGCTTCTTTATCATGAAGGAAAAGGTCATCAGCCAGATTTCATTCTGTTAATAGCTGCTGGATGACTGAGAATAAACTGAAAAGAGCTAAAGTAGCATCTGTGGTAGGCTTGAGAGCTATGTATAGGTCTGTGTAGGTCTCCACGTTAACAGGCGAGGTAATGCTGCAGCTATATGGCTAAGTATAAAGCCAGGGACAAACATTAACCTGTGCATGTATTGCCTTCTGTGCTAAGAGAAGACTGGTTGACCCTGTGAAATGATTTCTTTCCTTCCTTTGGTGATCTTGCTGATGCTAAGGCATCAGAGAGGGAGGAATGGGCAGAAAGAGTTTGAAATAAACATTATGTGTCCTCAAAAAAACATGTTGTGTTATTTGGTTATATAGCCTGTCTTTATAGGACAGTCTTCTTTACAAGAGATAGACTAGATACTAATTTTGTTTGAAGAGTTTTGTTTGTTTGAAGAGTAAGCAATCCCTGTAAATTTAGGCCAGGAAAAGAAATTCAGAATAAAAACCTGCCAATCTCTTATTTATTTTTCAAACTTTTCCCCAGGAAAAGGATTAATTAGCCTTCTTAGTGCAACTAGAACCATTCAGTCAAACTTTTGTTTCAGTAAAATTCTAGTCTAATTCAAGAAATATTTTTTTACAAGGCCAGCTACCTGAGCATTATGAAAAGCCTACATTTCATGGCATATGAAGCTTCAATAGAAATATGGGCCATGGTCCTAGACCATTTTCTTTCATCCATATATTAGGAGAGTACTACTTTACTGCCTGTGGATGCATTCTATTTACATTTTTTGTGAAGGTAAACTGCTTTCTTTGAGACATACTTATTATTGAGTACTATTATCTACAGACCACTGTATCATACAGTCATAGAACGGTTGGGATTGGAAGGGATCTCTCAAGATCATCTGCTTTAATGCTCCTGCTCAAGAAGGAGCATGATGCAAAGGATCATGTTTGAGTGGGTATCACATAGTTTGTTTAACTGCAAAGTCTTGTCTGGAGAAAAGTATCCTATTTGTCATACATCATACATCATCAAAAGTATCATTGTTAATGAAGGTCAAGTGATGTGATCGTTCCCCTCTATCCAGCCCTGATAGGGCCACATCTGGAGACTATGTCCAGTTCTAGGCTCCCCAGTACAAGAGGGATGTGGAGCTGCTGGACAGAGTCCAGCACAGGGCTACAAGGATTATCAGGAGCCTGGAAAATCTACCCTATGAGCAAAGGCTGAGAGAGCTGGGCCTGTTCGGCCTCAAGAAGAGAAGATCGAGGGGTGATCTGATCAGTGTGTATAAATACCTCAAGGGAGAAAGTGAGGAGGATGGTGCTGGTCTCTTTTCAGTGGTGGCCGCTGATAGAACTAGAGGAAATGACCACAAACTGAAGCACCAAAAGTTCCACAGGAAATTAAGAAAAAAAAATCTTAACGGTAAGGCTGGCAGAGCCCAGGAACAGACAGGAGAAGTGCAGTCTCCTCTGGAAATCTTTAAAACCCGCTTGGATGCAGTCCTGTGCCATGTGCTCTAGGTGATCCTGCTTGTGCAGGGAGGTTGGACTAGATGACCTCTGGAGGTCCATCCTTAAGAATTCTAGTACATGCAATATCTTGGAAAAAAAAAAAGAAAGAAAAAATTCAATTGATTATTTACAGAAAAAAAGTTAAAATTTTCAGAGGGGTAATTTATAACGTAATCCTCTAATTCATCATTAAATTAATGTCAGAAGTGTGCTGCAAAACATTGGAGCATAGATGAGAAGGCAAGAGAAGACTAAGAGTAGAGCATGACAAGTCCCCCCATCACAGCAGAATGGTGTATATTTCCTTATTCTTTTTCCAAATTTTACTGTCTATGCAAAGCCACGATGAATGTAATCAGCAAAAACAGTATCCTAGTTAGAGAATTGCTAAAGGCAAAATGAAGTGTGGGCACTTTCCTGATCTGAGGGGAAGATATATTCTTCAAGAAGTATTCAAAAGAATTATAAAAACCCAGTTTAAACCACTTCGTGGTCAACATCCTGAATAAAATCCTCCCTTTTATCAAGCAAGGTACCTGTTCTGAATGCTGTAGAGTTAATTTTGCTTTTTCACTTGAAGAATAGGTAAGACTCCCATGAGAAAGTTCATTTGACTCTTTTCATTGAATGAAGAGACTGTGAATACCAGGAAAACAGGCAAAAATTTCCTTAAAAAAATCAAGGGCCATCCTGATCATTTATAGTCATATATATTAAGGACCTTTGATTTCTGATTCAGCTGTACGGAAAGAGTTCCATAAACAACTTCAATTATTTTATTCACTGGTATATTCTATTCCTAAAATCTACTTTTCTAGGAGTTTTCAGAGTATTTTCTAGCCATTAAGTTATTGAATAAAATAGACTATATCTTCTTGTCTTGCATAATGCAGCCATTGCACACACACAGCCAAAAAAAAAAAAAAAGTATTAACATTCTATTTGATCTGATTTTTAGTGTCTTAAGCATGACATTTAGTTTCTTTTTTCCACTGAATCCCTCTGTATGGACCTGTTTCTTGAAGTTGGGGAACTTGTTCATGTGTATATGATCCTAAATTGCTCAGGATCGCCAGAAAAAAAATAAATGGAAAAAGATTTAAATACAGAATATAATTCCACACAGGTCTAAAAGAAAAAAAAATAAGTTATTTAAGTATAGCATGTAGGAAAATTAATTTTGTAAAGAGAAGTTAAAAGTAGTACATGTAGAAGTAGCCCAACTATTCATGGAATACTGCCTGAAAATTCAACAGGACCAAATTCAGCTCTCGTCACCGAGCTCCTCACATGAAATTTCTCCTCAGTAGAGTTTGGAGGCAATGCCAACACGTCCTATCAAAAACTTGGGGACCACCAGGCAAAGACCAGGTCCAAGGCTAGCACAGTAAGACCATCAAGTCAGATCCAATGCCAATCTAGGAAATCTGAGCAACAACTTAGGAGCAGGGCTCCAGGCAGGCACACATATAGCATAGCTCAGGCAGGGAGGAAAGGCAACTGGACTCCTCCAGCAGGGATGTGTGCAGGCCCCAGGTGATGCTGATTAGTAAGGACCTGTAAAGATGTACTCAGGGTCCCTTGAGGTATTTAAGAAGAAATCCTTGGGCCCTACATGATCACGTGCAAAACCTCTTGCTGTCACTTGCCACCTGGACCTGATTGAATGCTTGTAGCTTGTGACTTCGGCAGCTGTTTCGATTGTGAATTCAGACATACATAGCATCAACATTCAGGGACAACTTCTATTCTCTATAAGTCAGTGGAAAAGCTTTCCTTTCTTTTTGAGAAATGATGGGAGCAATTTTACATCAGTCAATTTTGGCCTTCTGGAACAATCAAAACCATTTTTAAATCCAATAAGCTTGCCTGAAATTTATCTGTCTGTTAAAGGAATCCGCTGATATTGATTGCCCGATCATAGATTTTACTACTTTCTTCCTACATTTTCTAATAAAATTTACATCTGCAGTGTATCAGTAGGCATGATAAGGTATGTTTATAAAAAGGAATATGTACCAGAAGGAAAAGTCAATTCACTAACTCCAGGTCATAATAGCTAATTTATAGTAGCATTTGACTTTAACTTCATATAATTCCTTGTGTTATGAGCTCCGTCCTTCCTAGGTAGAATCACAAGAGCAAATAAAACTTTTTAGGTATTAACACACAGACCATACAGAAAAACTTTTGAAACTGAAATATTTTGTTTCATTTAAAAAAAATAGGTCTACTAGCCAGAACTTCTAGCCATAATTGCTTATTTTCTGGATTGTGTTCTTGTATTAAAAGTTACTCTAGGTCTTCTCACATATTAATATACAAACAGGCAGCATTATTATATGTGCAAGAATTAGCTTTGTAGAAATATCATTCAGCAGATATTTTGAAGCTTTGCTCTAGAAACTAACTTATCCTGTTTCTCAGTGTGAAGGTGATTAGTTCACATATTTGACTCCCTTAAAGTTTTTCCAAATGACAGTAGCATTGTCTCTCACAATCTTCTCATAAATCCAGGAACAAAATACGTTTTAATAAAAAACTAACCCACATTTCTGAAATTTAACACGTCTGTCCATCTCTTGGCTTCAAAATTGTTTACACCAGTAGATTAGTTCAAACTTAAACTAGTAGAAAAGTCTAACAGCACAGGAAAAAAAAGAACAGGGAAAAGGACGTCAGATAAATACTGATACTTTCATTTCAGCTGGAGAACCAAATATTGCCCATCTTCTGTTATAACTCAAATTTTGTGGTGTTTATAAGTGTAATATCATTTCAAAGAAACAATATAATCAATACAAAATCTATCGTATGTGACAAGTCTACATATATTATTGTAATACATCAAGATTTTCCAGGGAGTATCTATGAGTAGATCATAATGATGAGTATTAAATTTTGTAGCTGTATCTCCTGTCTATGGCTTGCCTTGTTGATACACCTGACAAGCTTTATAGCAGCATTATCAAGACATTGAAATCTAAACCACCCCAAATTATACCTGGATATTTCTGGTTATTTCACACAGCAATATAAGGGAGGAAAAAAAATCCCACAACACTTTTGTAAATATGTCTTTCTCCTCAAAAAAAAAAAATCTTAATTTTTTGTAACAACTACTTTACTTGTTTGTTGAGGATCTCCCCTACTACCAAAGAACCTGAATGATTAAACTTCTGAACTTCTGAATTTTGCAATTCAGAGCATGGAATATCCAAAAGGTTCTTTTTTCTTCCCCTGCCTGAGGCAATAGATCTAAATTCCTAAGGAACATTTTTATTTAAAAACTCTGGGCTTTTGGAGTCAACAAAACCAGGATTTTCTAATTTATGATGATTCGAAAGGGTAGCTGTCGTGTTGCTGATTCTAAGCAGAAACAATCTGGCAAGACAAGAAATTATGGCAATTATCTGTATTCAGATGTTATAAACTATCATAAGAGTACAATTTCCAGAGAACTAATAGAAGAAAATATTCCATACATATTTGCATGCATTCACCTCAGAAAAAGACATATATTATGTTGTTTTTATTTTGCAAGGTGCTGTTTATTAAATTTAAAATCTTTGTCAGAATTTTTATTAGCAAGCCACTAAGTCAACTGACAATAGTATATCCTGGCTATCTGTTAGGGAGGTACTAAGTAGGCTTGTATTGGCTTTTTGGAATAACTGGTTTCTCCATTTCAAATCATATATTTTAAATTATGAAGATGGAGACAAAGACTCATACTAAGGACTCACGTTTGAAAATAAATCTCATAACTAAAATGACTTCCTCACTGTAGTAGGCCATACAATGACAATGGAGTAGAATACTAGGAATAGAAGGATTAAAATAATACATCAATCTGATTGCTAATAAGAATTGTACTTTGTTTTCTGTGTTATCTACTACACAATATAATCTTTAATTAATGTATTTAAATTAAGGACATTTTTATTCCTATAGGTCAAGATACTCAATTCTCAATTGCAATGTCAAATTCCATATCTTCAAGTAGTGCCAATAGTGGGTCTTGAATTAATAATATAAAATATTTTACTAAAAAAGCCAAATATACCTACAGTTTCTCCATTGTTCACTAAATACTAGGTGTGTTTCAGAAAGTATTATTTATAAAAATATTATGTGGTTGATTGAATTATTATTGTTTTATATATTTTTTAATCTAGGTAAACTATTGAAGTATCACAGATTTTCACGTGTTCTGACTCCTCCTTTGCTTTAGACCAATTCCCTCTACTTCTCCTTCCAAGGAGTTTCAGTTTCTTTATTCATATTCCATCCCGGAAGATATTACTGTAATGTATAGACTAGACTTCTAATTTCCTATAAAAATAGGGCCTCAGAGCCTTTCTGTAAGTTCCTTCTAACACAGTAAATTTCATGTTCAGGAAAAAGCTTCCAAAAATTTTAACTGAAGACCTGTAAATTAGTAGTGTGCTGTTACTAGACACTGACTTGTCAAGTCAGCACCTTTCTGTAGAAAACAGCTTCTTATTGATGAAGAAAGAAATATATTTGTTATATATTCTATCATCTCATTCCTAAAGATTACTTTTTCTGTTTTAGTGAAACTTTAGTCATATCTTATATAATTATGAGAGATCTGTATTTCTATATAGGAAGATACCAATGTGGTAAAAAAAAAAAAAAGAGCGTTTTGAGTAAAAAATAAGAAAAGATGAGTAGGATTTCTAATTCAAGTTTGGATAAAGTAATCACGAGGCATAAGACCTCATGTTTTCCACATGTGATAGTCTGTTGTTACCTTGTTGGGGTTGAAATAACTTTTTAACTGCTCACTAAGTATTATGCTACACAAGAACAAAAGCTCTATGTTAAAATGCTGTTAAGATTGTAAAGTCAAGTGTTTAGAAGTGCGAATATCATAGAACTAAAGTTGCATCTCAGATTTTTAATTTGCTGCTTTTTATACATACATTATTTATGATAATCTGCCAGTACAAAATCATGTTGAATATTTTCCACATGATCCTGACTCAGTGTGTAATCACTACCCAAGTGAGTAAATATTCAGTGGCAAGCATCATCCAAGCTTTTCCAATAAGAAACTTTATGGAAATAAGAAGATCTGATGAATATGGTACAATGATGCTAATAATATCAGGAAATAGTGAATTTTAAATATTCTCCTTCATTAAGTACCTCAAATATATATTAAATTTATTTGTAAGATCAATCAAGCATCCTTTTTCTAGGATCCTGCTGAATCCTTCCTGGACAATATTATAGACTAAATTTAAAAAATGTCTGCATTATGAACTTAGAAGTTCTAGTTATCACTTTGAAGTTTAATCTATAAAAGAATTAAAAAGGAGTAGAAAGCCTACAGAATTTAATTATGAAGGTATGGAGAGGGATCCAGACATTTTACTGGCTATAGAGTTAGCATAACGCACAGACATACCTACATAGACCCTTAATTTAAAAATGAATGAATTAGTGAAAAAAAAGAACAGTTAGCAAAGATTCCAGTAAATCTTTCTGGTAAGCAAAGTATAATGACAAACTTCTTTACTAACAAATTTATTTCTATATTGTTTCATGAAGTACTAAATATGTTCCTTTTGATAGTTAGACTTATGTAAAATGGCACATTGCATCACAAGTCCTCTTATGGGCTTTTTATTTTAATATTCTTTACATATCATTAAGCAATTAGCTGAAAACTGATAAGCTGTCACACAGAAACACACATATACAAATATACATAGGAATTACCCAAATCTGACAATGTCTAAGTTTTACCTTGGCAATCTTTTTAGTAGCACTACTCATATACTCACTCACTACTCTCTCAGTAGATGATTGACAATCGCTAATGTAGTAATGTCCTTTTAATACAATTGTTTCACAAAAACAGTGTTGTAACAAGTATCTCTTTTTTTATGTTTATTCTCAATCTGATTAAACCAAAAGTTCTAGTTTGATAAAACCAGTGGATTTCTTTTTATTTTGTTTTCTTATCAGATATTATAACGTATATACTGTGTAAGGGCATTTCCAAGTACAATTTCTTATTGGATGTAGCACCAAAAGTCTTTAAAGTCTAATTTCACTTTGTGAAAACTGCTAGACATCACAAGTGAAGAATTTCACAAACGTATTTGTCACATTATGAGGTCATGCATATTTTCAAATTATTAAATTTTGATTAAATCTTTTCAGAAACATCTGGTTAAAGACCAGATACAAAATGTGAGAAAGTTAAAAAGGAAGTTCCAATTTTCCAACTGACTAGTAAAAGTATTAATCTGGAGGAATAAATTAATCTGGAGGAATCTGGAGGAAATAATCTGAATAAGTAATTCTATATTTTCAATGTCTTTTAGAGTTTGTTGAGTATTTCTTTGAATATAATTATAAAGAAAACCAAATATTGATGGATGTGTTTGGTTTTCTCCATGCTACTACCCTAGGAAATTTTGATTTAGGTTGGATGCTACAGCAAACTCCTCTTGGTATCTTTGATTCTGTGATTTCTATTCAACATGTGAGCTGGTTTTCAGACTCTTCTTGGATCTTCATGCTCGCACAGATATAGTGATATCTGTATTTCAGATAGATAGATATTTTAAAAATAACTTGATTCTCTAATCTACATAAGAATTGCAAAAATAACTGTCATCTAGATCCACTCACCAACAATGGTATTACATACAGTAGGCCAGTCATTGCTGATTCTATCTTGTTATCATTAATCTATAGAAAGATTGTCAAAGTAACATGGCCTTAGTAAAGTAGCTTAAATTAGCTACTTCAAAAAGTAGTTCAAATGATTGTTTGCTGTAGGTCATTAAGAAACTAGTTAATAGACTTTTTGACTATGATGCTAATGTGAAATTTCCATGACAGAAGTCACTGGTATGCTGCTGACAAATGATAATGCCATTGCGACATGTTCTTAGAGCTCTCTAATTACATCCACATTCATGAGCGTACATGGCTAGAATCTTACCTGATTTGAATATAAAAAATACAGTAAATTTCACAGATGCTACTTGTGTCAAGCGCATGTGCTGCATGAATACATTAAAACTACTTCTACAGAAATAATTTGTTCAGTTTTCACTCACTTGGGGCCTTATACTCTGAGATTTCCCTACCATACAAGATTCTCCTGAAATATTACATTATTAAACTATTGCTTTAACTCCTTACAAGATAATGTAATAAGAAGAAAATGTTTCAAGAGAAAAAAATGAAGTACTCAGAAAGAGTTGCAATACCTTCTCTTTAAAAGTGTCCTGCCTAACTATGCAAAACAGCCTTTTGTTAATTTGAACAACATTAAACCTGGGTATTTTTGATGTTCTGAGAAACATGGAAGCATAATTGCTTGATTATTATTCTTTAAAGAGGCTTTTAAACCCTCTAAATTATTTGAAAAGACAACATTTGGGTTTTAGTAGTTAAGGCAACATAGCTAACATTTCTAAATGAGTCATATACTAAAGGGTCCAGGACATGATTAAATTTACCTCCAAGTGCATAAGCAAACAACTAACTCTACATCTCCAGTGATTACATGGAAGAAGCTATACTATGTGGAGGTAGTCTCAGAAAATGGGACATTCTGTCTTTAAAGAGGGATAATAAAGGATACAAAGAAAGTGGGATGCTCCTCCTAAATACGGACTACAGAAAAATGAAACAGATTAGTTCACCATTTAGTGAGCGTCCAAGCACCTGAAGAAGAATAAAATCAGTCAATATGAATTTGTCAAGAACAACTATAGCAAAATGAGCTAATTTCCTTCTTGAACAGGAAAACGGGAATACTGGATAAAGGAGGAGAATTGATTAGCTATATATCGTATTCAGTAAAGCTTTTGATTAATTCTAGGAGAAAAACAGGGAAAATGTGGTCTAAATGAAAATACCATAAGGAGAGCATGTAGCTGCTTGAAAAGCCCTTCTCAGAGAATAGTTATCAGTAGTTTCTTGCCAATGGGATTTTCCTTCAAGCTGATTACCTCAGAGATTACAGATCCTACTCTGTTCAATATTTTCATTAAATATATGCATTGTACTGAAAATGGACAAAAATTGTAGATGAACCCCAGATGTGTTAAAGCTATAGAATTATGGAAAACAGCATTAGAACTTAAAACCATCCTAATATAGGCAGAATCCACACTAAAAAAATAAAGAAAGGTCAGAGTGCAATAACAAGGAAGAAGGAATGAAAAGTTTACATGTCAAATGAGGAAAAGGTATCTAAGGAACTATGCTACGGAAATAGGATCTGCAAGCTTTAGTACGTAAGTTAAATGTGAGCTAACAGGGTAATATCATCATGATGGAAAAAAAAAAGAGTTATTCTCATGTTAAAATTTCTGCAGGTAAAATACAAGTGGTGACCACTGTCCTACATGTCCTATGGGAGACTGCAGCAGAAGTAATGTGAGCAGCCTGCAGTGATATACTTTGAAACTCTAGAAAAAAATACAGGGGAAAATAGCAAGAGTGATCAGAAAGCATGATCTATGCAGGAATTTTGAAGAAATAATGTTTCTTTTAGTCTAGACAAGTAAAAACTTGATAAATCTTCCATACTACAGAAGGCTGTTAATAAGAAAGAGCAGCAGGATCAAGCATTGCCAACTTTTCACTAGAAACTAAGAAGAAAAAGAACATTGTTTAACTTGCAGTAAAGACTATATAGGTCAAATACAGAGAAAATCTGGATCTAAAAAATAATAATAATAAAAAAAAGCTTCAATAGGCCACCCTTCGAAAGTCTTTTAGCAGAAACTGGAAAAAAAAAAAAAAAAAAAAAAAAAAAACAGATCAGACCAAAATCTGTGTGGGAAGCTCTTTTGTATTTGATCCTTCCTCTGTGCCAGGGGACTGGACGGTGTAACCTTTGGAAATCTATTCCATCCCTGTATTTCTAATTCAATGACCACATGATGTGCTTTAGCAAGAAGCATCTATGGATTTTTTTTTTTAAAGAGTGCTCTAAGTGCCATAAGGTTAGATAATTTTGCCCTTACACAAAGCAATGCTTTCTTCTCTCAAAGGCACCCCTGCTTCTCTTGGGCCCTGCTCACAGATTACAGTGTTTTTCAGCTAAAGAAGATTAAAAAAAATTTTGTTCTGGATAATTTTTATAAATTCTCATGTCTGACCTCTTTTAAATTAAGTTTTGATGATACACTTTTCCTAGCTCCACAGAGCTAGGAAAAATCGCTGCTTTTTAATGCTAAATACATCAGTAGCATCAAGAATGAAATACTTTAAGGGAGTTAATGTATAGTTGAGATCACTACAACATGGATTTTCTTCATACAACTTTGGCCAGTAATATAGCAGGCATACTCACCTTCCTGATGATTTGGATAACTTATCCTCATTGTACAATTTTAAAGAAGTATTAATTGGGTAGAAATAGATACTAACTGACTATGGCAATAGTTGAAGAAATATATACTTTTAAATAAATACCAGGTCTACTTTAATATTTAAGGCATTAAAGGTTGTTCAAATTTCCTAGGAAAACAGATTCTAGTAGCACAAACACATAGCACATGGCTTCAGCCCAATGACAGCAATTAACTAATCTGCAGCTTTTGCCAGTGTGTGGAGTGAATCTGGCTAGAGCTCAGGCAAACAGACAGATTTATTGGAGGTAAACTTCAGTTCTTCCAGCAAGAATAACAGAACTGTGAGTAAAGAAAGGCCAAAAATATGGGCTTAAAATGCATCTTCAAATGCAGGCAATATTGTATTAGTTCTAATTAATGTGGAAAATAAGGATTTGGGCGTCTGTCGTAACAGAAGTATTCTATTGTTAGGCTTCCTTTCTCTTCCCTTGCCTTGCCTTGCCTTGCCTTCCCTTCCCCTCCCCTTTCTCTTTCTCTTCCCTTCCCCTTTCCTTTCCCTTTCTTTCCCCTTTCCCTTCCCTTTGCCTTCCGCTTTCCCTTCCCCTTTCCCTTTCTCTTCCCCTTCCCCTTTACCTTCCCCTTCCTCTTCCCCCTTACCTTCCCCTTCTTCTTCCCCTTTCCCTTTCCCTTCCCTTTCTTTTCTTTTCCTCGGTATGAGAAGTAGCTTTAGGTAAATAACAGATGTCTTGATATAAGAGCAAGGATAGCCAGTATAGTGCATGATTTTTCACTTGCAGATATGTTTCAATTTGCTGCCATCATAGATAAGACTAGATCACAGGACACTAGTAAAAATCATCATTGCTATTGGCAATAAGCTTTATTAAAACTAAATTTCAATGAGCAATTCCGTGTGTCAAAGTGCAGTCACATTCCAGAAATCTGATTTTATAGAAACCAGGCTAGTCTCCTGGTTTCCTGGTTATTTGTCTCACTTCATGAGCTAAAAGATATTGTGGGGACTTATACACTGCTAGCTCAGTGGTTTCTCCTTTCACTCTCTTCCCTTGAGTTTGAAATTCAGAATTGTCCTTACTTCATTGTCCAGCATCATCAATATCAATACTTCTGCAACTGAAGATGAGGTGGCAATTCTCCAGCACCAGTACATGAACCAGGGAGAATTCAGCTCACCCTTTCACATAGGTGGCCATGTTAGAGAGGTGAGTAGGAACAGTAACCTAAAAATGACCACAAACACACACACGCACACACACACAAAAACCCAAAACAAACAAAAACCCCTACTTTTCAAAGGAAATGATAAAGAGGTGCTAGCTGCTTTGGGTAATAAACAGATCCTGGGTTTTATGCTGCTCTGACTAATTCCAAACTCTGCTGCTTAGGCTATGTCACGGGGGATATAGTAAGAGGTATTTTAATGAGAATAGGCAAGAAAATGAAAAGTATTCTCCATTTTTAGAGAATAAACAAGTCTCTGTTTCCTTAATACAATCCATCTTAATATAAACCATCTCTTTGTTTCCTTAATACAATCCAAGCAGAGTTTTATACAGTCCAAGAGTTTTATACAATCCAAAGTTTTATACAATCCAAACAGAGTTTAATACAATCCAAGCAGAGTTTTTTATTATTATTTGAAAAAAATAATTATTTAGGGAAAGTAATTTTTATTCAGAATAATTTAGATGTCAAATATTTCTCATTTTCTAGCTTCAGTTTCTATCTTCTGATAATTTTCTTCCAGTTTCTTCCTATCTTAATACACACTAAATTTCAGTTGCCTTGCAAAGTTTTCAACTCAAGGCATTTTTGTTTGCTTATTTGTTTGTTGATTGTTTGTTTGTTTTCTTGTGCTTTGAAGACTAGAATTAACATCTTACAGTTAAAAAGGCAGCATCTAAATAACTCCAAAATTCAGGAAGGCGCTATACTTGTCTCCTGATTGTATCTATAGCAGATACACCTTCTTTGTTAGGGACTTCCTATATCCTCACTTTCATGGAAGAAGTAGGCTGGCAGGTCACTGGGATCACCAGTCACAGAGCAAAAACACACTGAAAGGAATCCTTTCTTTGCTACCTTTGATAACCATTCACAAAGAATAAGTATAAAATCCTGAAGATAATGTGCCTATTTTCAACGGCATTTCATGTAATCAAAATGACAGTCTTCCTAACTCACACATATCTAGAAGCCTAGCAATAGCTCATGTCTGTTTTACACTGTGGATTCCAGTATTATTAGAAGTGATAGGCAGAAACCAGTGCTAAGAAGAGTTGGTATTTTTTCACTATATAAACAGGTCCAGATGGGCTCAGGTGGGATGCATCTAAGTTGGTGTGTTTTTCTGACACACCCACTTCTAACCAATGAGAAAAATTGTCTTGTCCTTCAGAACTGGCAATGAGTACCCATGCATGTGTAATGCCTGGCATTCGCTCATGAATATGCTGTACTTAGGCAAGGATCTTCAAACATTCATGCTTTGTCTGGTATATCCCATGATGCAGCTCAGGTTATAAATCTGGGCCAAAAAAAACTATAACATCATTAAAAATGTAACAAAGATGAGATCCAATTTAAAGGGCAGAGATTCCAATTTTGCTCTAGCATCAAATTTTCAGATACTTAAGCTGTCTGGGAAGTATTGCAGAAGGATCCCACAATACTAATTGATTGAGGAAAAAAATAGCAAAATAAATTCAGTCTCAAAAAGTGCAAAGTAATGCACATGGGAAATATAACCTTAACTATACATACACAATGATATGCTCTAAATTATCTATTGCCACTCAGGAGAAATAACCTGAAGTCACCATGGATAGTTTCCTGAAAACATTGTATGCATGCTCAAGAGAAAAGGGCATTTTAGGAACTATTATGAAAGGAAATGAGCAAAATAATAGAAATCAGTTTTACACCTGAAAAATGTGTCCCACTCTATGTGTCCTATTTTCCAGAAAGCCTTCAGTAGAGAGAACTGTGGTAAGAATGAGGAATACAGAAAAAGAATATAGGAGGTCAGAATATATGCAGTAGGATTCTGCACCTCGGACAAGACATGACTGAAGAGTGATAAAAAAAAAATCACAGAATCACAGAATCTATAAGGTTGGAAGGGACCTCTAGAGATCATCTACTCCAACCTTCCCGCTCCAGCAGGCACACCTAGAGCAGGTGGCACAGGGTGGCAGCCAGGCGGGTTTTGAAGACCTCCAGAGAAGGAGACTCCACAACCTC
>JAUBOD010000824.1:8413954-8427717 GCA_032353885.1 Nothura maculosa | reverse complement strand
ATCTTCACATGCATCAGACTGTAGAAAGGAATTTGTTTCCATTTGCAAGACAGTGGAATATAGTGTGCTAAAGCTAACGGAGGTAGTAGCATTCCTACTTTGATATTCTCATTTTAGAACCCAATTCTATAGATTTTTCTCCATGGCCTTTAAGTTTCAGAATCCCAGTTCTTCATTCAAGAGTGAATTGCTTTGGGAAGTAGATGCCCTGAGCAACATTGCTTAGCGAGTTTAAAATAGAAACACACTGGAGAAGGTCTTGCTGCTCATTGTGCCTTTAAAGCACACACTCTGCTCTCCAGTTTCTCACAGCCATCTCTTCGGCACTTTGCAATTTCTAAACATACCGTGTGTTTCACGATTCTTATGTGTAATTTATTGAATGATTGCTAAATCTATTTATACAAGTATTTGGTTCTCCAAGTTGCAGATGACCTTGCCACCTTATTTAACAGGAAGAGCTTCTGAGCTGCCAAAATGGAAAGACTGCAGGAAATACTGATGTATCATTAAGTGTCAGTTCTGTATTAAGCAATATATTAGTTGTGTTTAGCGTGAAAATCGATATCAAATTCCATAAGCAGAAAGCATTTCAAAAGGTGCTTTGAAACCAGAAGGAAAAAGATCTATGCTAGTGTAGTTAATGGAGAAAACATTACAATACATGTCAAATGTTGAAAATTATGATTATATAGTCTTTGAAGAGAAATGGCATACTGTTTTTTCAAAACTTCTAGTTTTGCTAAAGGAGTAGGGGACTTTTATATATATATAATATATATATATTTATAAATATATAAGCTAGTAATTTTCAATTAAATCAGTTACCTTAGAGTTGCCTTAGATTCTACCTACACAGTCAGCTCTACTAAATGATTTTGTGTGCTATTCTTTTATTTAAGGGTAAAAAAAGGTGCATGTTTCAGTTAGAATATTAGCAAATTATTTCTGATTTGCATAATTTTAAAATGAAAATATATAAAACTAACTACTTGTGCAAGATACCAATATCTCAGATTCAGAAAAGGTTTGCCCAAAACTTTTATTCATTTAGAACAACCCCAGCTGATTCTTATCTGTCATTCTAACTACTTTCAGTTTTATTTACACTATTTTAACTGAGGAAAACCTGTCCCCTTATATTTACTGTCACTTGCAAAAATAGTGATTCATAAGCTGATCCTTTGTATTTTTTTTAACTGAATCCAATTTCATTTCTAGAGAGTTTAATGACTCAGAAGTGATGAATCTGTACAGTATGGGGGTAAAGAAGAAAGTAAATTTATATGTTTTGTTTATGCATTTATTTCATATTTTGCAATCTTAGGACAGTAACCTGACTTTCTTATTCTTCTTTAACATTCTAATACTGAAGAATATGTTCTCCTAATGAAGTGTGGGCAAAACTGACTGACAACTAAATAAACATACTGCAAGTCCCTCAAGCTAAATATGAGCAGAATCCTGCAAAAATCAATTGTCTGATAGCTGGAGGACACCAGCTTCCATGTGATGGAGTTTGCTGGCCTGGCATAGGCTCCGAAAGTGCAGACGTGTGAGATTTTCTAACCTAATTAACCTTGCTCCCCCATCAGCTCTGAATTAAGTGATTTCATCACAATCCTACATGTGAAATGATAAATCTTTCCTGAACTGCTGTGAAAACAGCAGCTTTGGATCTTGATAATTGCATAGAATTTACTTATTGCACACATGTCCCCAAATACTCAGTACAAAAGCCTTAGAGCTACTCACAACATTCATGTGAGTTTGAGCATAAAGATCTAAGACATGACTAGTTCCTTCTATTTCCGTTTACTGCAGAGTTTGCTTGTAAAGGTGCAGTGCCTGGCCCATTGCATGCATTAAGGACAGTAAACAGGGTATTTCAAATGATTATGGATTGCAGTGATTTATCCGCTATAATCATTTGCCATGTTGGGGAAAAAAAATAAAAAAGCATATAGCTAAATACTTACCAGCAAAACAGATTTGACATTACATTTTCTTTTTTCTTTTTTTATGTCATTCTTTTAATGATTGGGCATTTTTGTTTTCTTTTAACAGACCTGAAACATAAATATTTCCGCTATAAATCATGAATGCATATGAAACGCGTTATTTAAGCAGATAGTCTCTGCTGCAGGTCAGCAAAATTAGTCTGATCTGTATGAGTCTGGATGTAGTTCTCTTTATTTCCTCCTTGCACCTGCATGTTTTATTTAAACCTGTTCATTACTTTGGCACTGAATACACTATTCAGAGACTCTCTTCACTGACAGAGAGAACTCAAATTATTGCAAAACATGAAGAGTACAAGCTTCTCACTCATCGGAACACAATACACCAAGAATGAAACATTCAAATACTGGAATACATTAGTTTAAATATTATAAATATTCTAAGTAGGAAATTGTACTCATCATTTGAAATCTGTCTTCAAGTTGATTTCACATATAAGGAATATCACTATTCACTGATATCTGAGGAGAATTCTATATATTTATTCTTTAGTTGAATGCAAAAAAAAATTTTCATTGCATGCACATTGCATGATATATTACATTCATATATCTCAACGACACAGTGAAGATTAATCTGGCATGCATACTTTTGAAAGATAATGGTACAATTTTACAAAGAACTATTTACCCTCCAGCTTTCACCTAGTGGTTGTATTTGTTGCAGTGTCAAAAATTCTTTTGTACAGCAGGTCTGGCAGCTTTTGGACAAGAGTAGTCTAAATGGGGAGAAAAATAGATATTTCATGTGTTTTGATGGAGTTTTCTATTGGAAGTAATGATTCTTCCCTTAATTCTGCATTTGAAGTTTGGTGTATTTGGTCAATTCCTAGTAAGTGGGCAAATTAACCACTCTCTTGTTTCCCTTCACACACAATTCCACTTTTACAACGTTTTAATCCCAGTATATACTACTGAAGAATATTGTGACATTATTACATGTCACATGGTGCAGAAGAGAAAAAGCCTACTGAAATCAAAAATCACACATATTGTATTTTTTTAATTTTTTTTTACTTTTTTTTTTGATTTTTAGTACTCCATCAATGAGCAGTCCAGACCTCTGGACTAATGCAGACTGATATGCTGAAATAAGAGGCCCTGCTACTGTCTCACCAGTGCAGGTGCAGCTTTGTCAAGGGGGCTTCACATCGTCTCTCGAGGGTGGATGTGACCCCAGCTGGTGGCTCTTGGGACATGAAGAGGTTGTGTCATTTTAGAGTTAACTCTTCTGCTGAGGCGTCCATGAAGATGATCAAATGTAGCATAGCTTCTAAACTCCTTAGTATGTGTCATTTTTGCTTAGAGCTGCTTCAGCTTTCACTTGTTAAGCTGCAGTATAATAGGATTTTCATTAAATTTGCTTATTAATTCTGCTTTAACAATTACATTTTGGTTCAGTAGTAGGCGTGTAACCTTACTTTAATAGCCAGTATTATTTTAAAATATAGCAGTGTTCTTTATTTAGAAAGGCAAGTTTCATAAGACGGAATAGTATTTTGCACTCAAACTGCTATGGTATTCCCAAGGAATGCATTTGGAGTATATTTAGGGTTATCATGAAGGTTTACTGTACAGTCAGATTTGAACTGCAAAAAGAAATAGTGTGCCAGTTGGCTAGAAAAACAGAACTGGATTTAATGTTACCCTTCTAAAATAGGATTGATTACAAAAGCCCATTTGAAGTGAGTTTTTGGTTTTAATCCATGGAGTTGACTTAAGGCAGTAATTTGGGATTTAAAAAACAACTTACATATAACAACACAATGCCTTTTTTTTCTCTTTTTCTTTTAAATCATGGGCAGGAATTTATGGAATTTATATGGGTGTACTTATATCTCAGTTATGGTTTGGACATGAAGTCCCACTATGATAATTTATTCTTGTATAACACGACAGTTCTTTTTGAATTAATGGAAATGTCGTTATATTGACTCAAGTAACTGATCTCAGTCTGATTCAGATCTGGTACAATTTGTGGATTGGTTTACTTTTAACCATTTTATCAGAAGTTCCATTATCCTGTATCTGATTTGAGTTTTTACATAATCTTAATCTTTTTCTTTTAAAAAAGCAGCACCAACCTTCTCACTGTGAACTCCTTATTCTTGAAAATTATTTGGAAAGTCTTCCTTACCTGCATGGCTTGACATGGGTCTGCTGTCTTGTCTCAGTGGTATTCCTTTCCCGCCCTGCCTACCTCCTTGAGAACTTGTTTCTTTCCAATATGCTTCCTTTGTAGTCCTGGTGAAACATCTGCATGAGTTGTTCAAATAATTGTAGTTATTTATTTTATTTCCAGTTCCTTATGGTAAGAAGATGAAATCAGAGTGTCAAATATGCATCATCTTTATCTTGTGTCTGCAGTGTAAAGACCATCTTGTCCTTCTTCTTCACTAGGTTTTATAAAAGGTGATTATAGATGAGTGTTCTGTTGACCTCACTGGGGAGTGCGTGGATGCATATTAACAAGTTACTTCTTTTGTTGCTGAGTTTTGGCCAGCTATGCTAACATTATGCTATGCTAACATTAACAAATTCCAGTCCAATACCGGCCCTTTTCCTGCAGTTCTTTCTCCAGGCAGAGCTGTCTGATTTAAATAGTAAGTCTACCTGAGCGAGTATTGCAGAATGGAAACCATTAGAATTATGGACTAGTAAGAATCAGATTTTATGCAAAGTCAACAGATTTGCATTCTTCTCTCCCATAGCTAATTTTTAAAAAGCATTAAGTTGCTTAGCTCATTTATTTTTATTTTTTATTTGTTTTTTTTTCGTATTATATATGAATATATTTAGAAATTGGGCACCTGGTGTGTAATTGCCTATTTATTTTTTTCTTGCATTTCACAGCCTGTTTCATTGGTGTATATATGTGTGTGTCTGTTGTGTGTGTATGTCCATTGCTCCTGAAGAATACAATATGATACAGTGCCTCTCTATGTTCTAAAATCATGAACAACATGAGCATGACTGCAAGTATTTTCTGTAAATAAAAACAGAGCACACGAGAAACAAAAACTACTGGGAAAAGAACACTTTTGACAATCTCATTTACTGGGTTAATTGTGGAGAAAGCTTGTAGGCACATTTTGAAAACTGCTATTAAAATATACCCTCTTTTATCAAATATATCTTCATAGCAGCACTTTTTTTTTTCTTTGGAATAGAATCAATACCATTTCACATGCTTTTATGGTATATTTTCATAGTACTCCTTTAAACTCATAAAAGTTGAACTTCAATTTTATTTGCAAGTCACTTCTTATAATTCAGAATTGCTCAATGAATATTCATTACATAGATGTGTTAAGGAAATTCACAGGTAATTGCTGAAAGAATTAGGATTTTAATCTGTGCTTCAGTTTTCAGATATTCTAGAGAGATGCAATATTCACTTCTCCATATTTGGAGACAAGTCCATGTATATTTTGGGAAATTATCGTGCAAAATAACTAGGAATTATTACTCAAAATATTCTGTTTTCATCATTTTCTTTTACAATTTAGTGCAGAAGTTATAAGTTGCATAAGTTGCAGCTTCCTTTCCTTTGGTTAAACTGATATTACGTGGCTTTTTTTTTTTTTTCCTGAAGTCAGGTTCATATCTGTTTCCTTAGTGGGTAAGATGGTTACTGTAATAGATAACTGAGGTAAAGGCAGAGGAAAAGCAGAAAATTCTTCTAGAGCAAAAAGAACAGAAAATGTTATTTGTCCCCAGAAGCTTCTCTGTGTTCATGTTCCTAATGTACAGTATATTTCTAGTATATTTCATCCTACTAGTTAATGTGAGATATAGGTCAATACTGTAATCAAATCTGGAAAATATATTGAGTATAACTGCAAAATGCTTCTTTCTTCAAGTGTAGGTATATTCATGGAGTAAAATCTACAGCATAAAAAATCAATACATTTAGCCCTTTGTGTTCTCACCCAAGTGTGTGGGGGGAAAAGGAACAAGGCTTTATAGACTCAAACTCAACAGAGTCATGAAGGGCCTTTTATTGGTGATTTCCTCCTGTTTTCTGTATGGATCGATTATGAAGGGTTTTGTTGCAGATTTCATCATTCCCATTCATTTAAACCACCATCAGTGTCTAAGAACAGACTTTCCAAAACACTGCAGGTAGGAGTATAATTTCCCTTGAAAAATAATGATTTTGTGCTCATGACTGGCTCAGGAGTTTTTCCTTAATCTCTCCTGTCTGCTCTATATGGAAACCCCAAGCCAGGTAAGAAAGTGCCTCTCAGGGCTGCTTACCCACCCAGCTAATCTGTGCCTATCATCTAGCTGTTTTGGGATTTCCAGGCATGAGATGACTGGGCAACTGCTTGCTTAGGCTTTGTTTTTTTTTTTTTTTTTTTTTGGGGGGGGGGTCGATAGCCGTGTTCAGTATTTCTCTTGGGTGGTAAAAGGATCATTGTAAGGTCTGAAGTGGTGCAGTTCAAGTAGATAAGAAGAATGGGAGTTGGCAATAGGGGCATATGCCTGGAGACAAAAGCAAAGCGTCAAGGAAGAGAGCAGTAGATGTCAGCAGTATGGGTGTGAGGACATCACCAGCATGTGTTGCTGGATTGTATTTACTTCATGGAAGTGTATGGCTAGCAGGTCAGAACTAGAACCATGTGGAAGTGCTCGGGTTCACAATTCCTTATGGATAGTAGAGAGAAGATGTGAAATCAGTCTGTTTCATGAAGTCTTTGCAGCTTACCATAAGCACCAGTGTCTCAAAGAAGAAAAAGTAAAGAAGTCCTGCAAAATATGCAGGAGGATAGATAAATCTTTGATAGTGCTCCCAGATTGTTGGGTTTTAAAGCTAGATGAGCCCAGTTTGACGGTCTAGACTGATGTCTAGGGCGCCAGCCAGACCTTCAATTAATTTCTTTACCAAACCTGTAATTCTTTTCTGTATTAGTATCTGTCTATTCCAAATACATACAATTTTGATTTAAAGGCTGGAAGAAGCATAGGTGAGTCGTCATGAAATCAACACATCATTTGGATGTATTACCCATTGTCTTTATCTTTGAATTGAATCTGTGAGTCCTAAAGAGTTGACAGGCAGAAAAAGAATGGCCTTCTGGGTCTGTTATTGCTCTTTAATTTAGAGAGATGCCATTACCAGCAAAATTTGTACCCAGTTTGTACCCAGTCCTGCAGCTCCTGGAGCCCCTTGAGGTTTTTACTTTTTTTTTTTTTCTTTTACTGGTTGTTTTTCTGTCCTGCCTTAGAATTGAGCAGAAAGGCCATATGAGATACCCTTGGCATTGAGGCTCACATAAAAGCAAGACATTTAAGAAAGGTCTTCCTGTGGTGGCCTTGTTGAAGAACCATTGAAAAAAAGCTTTTAATGAGCACAAATATTTATTTTATTTTTCCTCTAACTGGGAAAATCTGCTACGAAGCTGAGAGGAACATCAGACCTGTTTGAGGGTAGGAAAGCTCTACAAAGGGATCTAGACAGTCTGGGCTGACTGGGTTGATGGGCTGAGACCAGCTGTATGAGATTCAAAAAGGGAAAGTGCTGGACCCTGTACTTGGGTTGCAACAACCCCATGCCACACTACAGTCTTCGGCCAGAGTGGCTGAAGAGCTGTGCAGCAGAAAAGGATTTGAGGGTGCTAGTTGACAGTCAGCTGAACATGAGCCAGCCGTGTGCCCAGGTGGCCAGGAGGGCCAGCAACTTCCTGGCTTTTATCAGGAGAAGTACAGCCAGCAGGACCAGGGAAGCGATTGTCCCCCTGCACTTGGTGCTGGTGAGGCCGCACCTTGAATATTGCCTTCAGTTTTGGGTCCCTTGCTACAAGAAGGACGTTGAGGTGCTGCACTGAGTCCAAAGAAGAGCCACTTCTTTGCCTCTTGGGCAAGACAGGGGATGGAGCACAGATCTTATAAGGAGCTGCTAAGGTAGCTTGAGTTATTTAGTGTGGAGGAGAGGAGGCCCAGGGGAGACCTTGTCACTCTCTGCAACTACCTGAAAGGAGGTTGTAGTAAAGCAAAGGTCAATCTCTTCTTCAGAATAATTATCAATAGGACAAGAGGAAATGGCCTCAAGTTGTACTAGGGGAGGTTCAGGTTAGGCATTATGAATAATTTCTACACAAAAGGAGTAGATAAGCATTGGAAAATGCTGCCCAGGGGAGTGGTGGAGCCACCGTCTCTGGCAATGTTCAAGAAACTTGGATGAAGCACTTAGGGACATGGTTTAGCAGGCATAGTGTTGAAGGGTTTACAGCTGGACTTGATCTTGAACGTAATTTCCAACCATAATGATTCTATGATTTTTAATCCTAATAGAGTTTGTTGTTGTTTTTCTAGCAAATACATGCTGATCTATACCAGTTGTATTTACAAGCTTACCTACTTACAAACATAACTTAATAGTCATGTATGTTACACATATTTCACTTTCTATGAGCCACAGAGGATGTGAATCTATTACTGCTCCCACCTGGAGGGTTTTGGCTATTAGCTTAAGATACAGAGAGTGATGAATTTAGCTTTGGAAGTCCCTGATTTCATCTGCTTTGTGTCAGAGGAGATGGCAGCCTGAATAGAAACACAGTGATGAATGAGATTTAATGCACAAGAATATCTGTAGAAAGCTAAAACCTGAATAAAGAATACAAGAAGTGCTCCCATAGCTGTCTTTGCTGATCTGTTGCACTGTTCTGTGTGCCAACATATATGGAAAGAGGACAGATATTCCTCATACTATAAGTCACTGAAACTGGGAAAAATGGTAACATGAGACCTCAGCAATTAATCATACTAATAGCTGCATTTACAGTGTCCTATTTACCACCACTCCATTGGTTAAGTCATTTGCTTAAATGATTTATTGTATGGTTATCATTAAAATAAGTGGAAACATGACAAGATATTTTTAGATAATTAATTCAGAGAGGGGAAAAAAAGAAAAAAAAAACAGACACAGTTAACATAAATGTGTCTGTGCAGTGTACCATTACTGATTTTCTGCCAGAAGCTCTGTAGGATGGTCTGAATGCATGAATTGGTTTGGCCTCTTTGAGTGTCCTCAGAGAATCAGTGCTGGGCTTAAGGAATCTGCCAACTCTGAGCATTGCTCCCCAATTCTCACCCTTAGTCAGGAATGACCGATGTCCGCAGAGGTTGCTGGATAGACAGTACTGCCTTTACAGAGCGCAGAGGGAGGAAGCACCAGTGGAGAGGGAGAGTGAATGATGCTTGTCAACCGGTGATTGTAGTTGTTGTGAGCTGACAGGACTTCGAAAAATTTTAAACTGGAGATATGTTTGCTAAGCTGAAAACTTAATACAAAGTGGGATGTAGTGAACAGTCCGCATGTCCAGTGAAGTACAATAGGAGTTAACAAGTGTGGAAAGGCATAAGAATAAAAGCTACTGCTCAAAGACACAGCGAGAAAATTCTGTACTTTGACATCCACTGTCTCGCTCTGCCTCCCTGCTGTTTACCATAAAGTATACCTGCTTTTCAAGAAGAAATGGGCTCAGAAGTACAAAGGGAAGCAGTGGGTGAAGTGCTGATGCCTGCATAGCTGGAGAAGTGCTGCAATGGGAGACACCATCCAGCATTCTGGAGGTGGCTGAGGGATCAGTTCTCCTTCCTGACCATCCCCTAAGGACAAGCTGCCACTTGGATTCAACTGCTTCTGGATTCACCAGGTCTTACCAGCTTCTGTAACATTTAAATTGATTGCAAATAACTGTGAGCATGACAACTGCAGGGAAAGGGAATGAAGAGGCAGAGGATTAAACCTGTATTTTTTTGGCTATGAACAAAAAAGAAATTGCATCCTTAATAAAACTTTAGAAAATCTGTGCCCATTTCCATCTCCTACTCCCCACCCTCCCAGACTGCCTTTGACTTGATAATGGTCAATACTTCAATATTTTAGGGGAGTTGATGGAAGGAGGGAGGGGTGCTATTGTACCACAACAGACAGTTTATACAGATGAATTGGATTGCTCTCCTCCATTCCTCTCTGGGTTTCTGACAGATGGAGAAGGACTTCTGCATTTTTATTTCCTGATGAAAGCCTCAGACTGCCCATCACTCTTTGAGGTAGTGTTTATGATGGAAATCTTTTGCACTTTAGCACTGTTGGCAAGCAGCAGAGCTTCACACCTTAACACACTTTCCTTGTCAGCCTTTCACATCTATGTGAAACAGGAAACTAGAAGAAAAACCTTTGATTGATTACAATAATGGGCTAATCATATTTACTTCTCCATGCATTCATCTATGTCTGTGAGATTAAAGTGAGATCCAGTGTAGCATTGCACCTTAAAGTGGCTGTCCCCTTGTCACCATTGAGAAACCACTCTCTGTGGTCTCAGCTTCTTGCTCCTTTAGTTTTGTCAAGCAGAGATGGTGCTACTACCATCTTCCTACCATGCTATGAGTAGCTGGTTACATAATTAAAATCATTAAGAGAATGAGAGTGATGGGAATCAGCAATGTGAGGAACACTTTTTTTCCCCTGTATGTGGCTATGAAACTCAGCAGAACGTTAAAGAGTGAAGTTTCTCCTCAGTTCAAAGGCATCAGGTTTAGAGGAGGCACTTTATTTCTTGACTGCACATGTAAATCTCGGCAGCATTAATGGAGCTAAATGTATGCAACCAACACTGTAGCACACAAGAATAGTTTTAAAACTGTTGCTTTTTGAAGGTTTGTGTTAGGGTAATGCATACTACCTAAATCTCTGGTGCTACTTGTGGAAAAAAAATTGGTCTGAAAACTTTTGGAGTTACTGATAGTCATGAGTTAGTAGCTCTCATCTACTGTAGGAAAATCCTTTGGGATGTTTTCTTGCCTAAAAAAGGTCTTCCACAATTTACAAAAATTATGAAATTTAATTTGGAGGAGGATTTGCAAGACTGATATACACACATTCTGAAATTTTTGGTGTAGAAAAACATGATATGATCCTGGAAGCGTGGAAAGGAGTTAATTTAATTTGATGAGTCTGTTGGTCATTTCTTGTTAAAAGTTACTGTCACCTGAAAGCCTTTGTAGGTAATGTATAGCCATCAGGGAGCTCTCCCTCTCTGCATACATTTTTATACTTTTTTCAGCTAATTCAAATACTAAAGTTAGCACTCAGAGACAGTTTGTTGGAGTTACGATGATCTGTGAGGGATTTTGACATAGTTACATCAATAGTTTTTAAAATTTCTCATGAAAATAAGAACTTTGTATTAGTATTCTGCTTTTGCATGTTTAGAACGCTGTGTGTGTATTTTAGAGCCTCTGCTTAACTCTTTCCACCCATTTATTTTTTCATGCTGCTTAAGGATGTGCCTGTGAATTGTTGGGACGTTTGTCCTACTGCCCATCCTTGTAAAGAATCTGCAGCTCACAGAGGCTGTGGAGTGATTGTCCCTTTTTGCTTCACAGTCAGCTATGTTATTTCCCAGAGAGCTTGACAGATCTGAAGGAGGCAGCACAGATCTCCCTGGAGCTGATATGGTAGTGAGGGTATCCTGGACAGTTTAATTGCAAAAGAGTGGTATTTTTGTCATACCACCCCGCTATTTTTGTGTTGCTATCACAACTACTCTCTGGGCAGCCTGTTCCAGGGCTATGTCACCCTCACAGTAAAGAAATTTTTCCTATGCATATTTCTTTGTTGGAAGTGTGATGTTTCTTGGGTTCCCATGAATACAGTAGAGTGAATGAACAAATACATTCCATGAATGTGGAGTAGAAATGGGCAGAAGATGCAGTACTTTTGTGGAGAAGTGGGAAATCACTTTCACATTGCTTCTGCATGCATACCTTAAGGACTAAGGAAAAAGTTCAGGTGTAAATCTTTGTCTCCTAGGAGCCTTCTCTGCAAGGGGGAGGATGTTAGTTTAAATTGGTTTATTTAAATTTCAGATTAAGTCAATCTTTTTTGAAATAAACTGGCTGTGACCCAAAGTCAAGTCTTTCTGCAGCCGGGGAAGAAAATGTCTTTAAAACAGGAGGTTTTAAAATGTCTGTGGAAACAGGAGGTTACTAATGTGATCAGGTGTGAGCAAGCTGAATGTTTTCAAGGTATATTTCAGATGAGGTAACTATGCCTCAGTCAGAGGGGAGGTGTGAATAGAAACTAAAGAACTTTCCCGTTCATTAAAACCTTTTTTTTTTTCATTTGATATTCAAAAGAACCAGGATATTCCTACACAACTCTAATTAAAATGACTAATTGTTGGCAAAGCTGGTGTTTTTCATATGTGTGAGGTATAGTGGAATGAGTGGTCCTCTGGGCTAAGCCATTTTGCAGATCATTAGGGGCATGCTGAGTTGTAGCTGCCTCACTATGGCCTCTGAGCAGTGGCAGTTTGCCCATGAGAGGAACATGTGACATTGCACTGGCTGATGCTGGTGGCACTGCTGCTGCTGTCCCTATGTCATGGAACATAAAGGAGGCATATTCTGATCTTAACTAGAAGTAGTTACCTAACACTTACTAACAATCTAATTCATACCAAAGCAAATACTGTCATTAAAAGCACAGTCATAACCACAAGGTTACCCTTGTGATAAATAAATGTCTTCAAAAATAGGTGATTTCAGAAACTCTCAGACAATTGTCAACCAAAATGAATAGTGCTTTTTTGAAAAACTTGAAAATGTATGGGTTTTTTTTTTCTCATTCTTTATGGCTAATCTGATGCAGTTTTGTTCTAAGATTGTGTATACTAAGTGTTTCTAGTAATCTGAAAGTGGCACCAAAAGATCTGGAGAACTATATACTTTACTTTTTATATAGAGTGACAGCATTGTACCAGTTCATAGGAAGGATTGTAAATACTCGATTTTGAATATCAAGTATATTTGTAATTCATTAATATGAGATTGATAGGCAGACTAAGCAGGCCTTGCAATGCAAAAAAAAGATAAAAAGATGGTACATAATATAATAGATATAGAAATTGAAAGTAGAAAATTTTGTTTTCTCCATTTTATACAGGTGCAGCTATTTGTTTGAATTCTGGAAATTGTTCCAGGAAGAGGGGTTAGAAATAGAACAAGTATGCATCCTTCATAAATGCTTAGAATTCTGCAATTAAGCTTTAAATACAGTCCTAACTGCTCTAGGACTGCACAGAATGTCCTAATAACTTGTTATATTCTTTGTTAAATATTTTCCTAGTTACTTGAACAAACAGCACCCATTTAGATTTTGAACATATTCCTTTAATTACCTTTATGATAAATATTCCTGGCAGTGTTCATCACTTTTGTCATTACCTAAACCATATCAGTCTTTCTTTTGCCATCTACATATTGTCATCTACGTTAATGGTTAATTTTCAGTCTAAATTCAAAGCATGTAAAGTAAGTGTATATTTTCCAATATAGATTAGGAGTTGACCTGCTGGAGAGCAGAGACGGACCTTGGTGTCATGGTGGACAACAAGTTGACCATGAGACAGCAGTGTGCCCTGGTAGCCAAGAAGGCCAGTGGGATCCTGGGGTGCATTAAGAAGAGCGTCTCCAGCAGGTCAAGGGAGGTGATCCTCCCCCTTTACACAGCCCTGGTGAGACCACATCTGAAGACTGTGTCCAGTTCTGGGCTCCCCAGTACAAGAGGGATGTGGAGCTTCTGAAGTGAGGTCAGCACAGGGCTATGAAGATGATCAGGGGCCTTGAACATCTGTTGAATGCGGAAAGGCTGGCTGAGATAGCTGGGACTTTTCAGAATGGAGAAGAGAAAGCTGAGAGGGAATCTGATCAATGACTATA
>JAUBOD010000824.1:8389515-8413854 GCA_032353885.1 Nothura maculosa | reverse complement strand
TGAGGGTGACAGAGCAGTGGAACAGGCTGCCCAGAGAGGTTGTGGAGTCTCCTTCTCTGGAGATCTTCAAAACCCACTTGGATGCAGTCCTGTGCCACGTGCTCTAGGTGACCCTACGTGAGCAGAGGGGTTGGACTAGATGACCTCTGAGGTCCCTTCCCACCTTAAACATTCTATGATTCTGTGATTCTATTTATATATAACATAGTCAGATAGAAGTTCAGCCTAGGTAGTAAATAAGTTTTGCCTAACCTTCAGACTGGTTTTTAGAGGATTAATCAGTTGTAAGAAAATGAGTACATAACTTTTATCAATAGAGATAATTATTATAACTGAGAGTGCTTTTATATGAAAGGTGGATAAATGGCACCTGTGAAAAATATATGTCCACACTTTGAAATATCAATTTAAATGAAAGATGCAGTGGGAGCTAGAAAATGGAAACTCACGTAACACCCTTATTTTTCATTTACAGAGTTATCTCAGTGCAGTTTTAACAAACATGCTGTTTCAGTATGATATGCTGACTGTGTGTAGGCTTAATGGCAGTTATGTGTTGTTGTTAAATGTAAATGTGAGTTTAGGTGATACAGGTTTGGGTAGGCCTGGATGTTGCCTGACCATGGCAGCCCCAGGCATGATCTTTTAGACAGTCTAGGGGAGCATCAGCCCTCATGTGGGAGCTCAGAAAGGGTATTGGGTCCACTCACCTGATCCACTCACTCTGTTACCACTGAAGTTAGAAAAATCATTCTTAATGGGAAGAGCATTCGTGTGTGGGAAGTAGGTATTTCTGAGTGAAAAGGCACTTGTCAGCATTCTAAAAAGTCTTGAAAATTCAAAGGAATCATATACCTGGTTTCTGGTGGAAGGTGGACACCTTTAAAACTCTTGCTTATAAAACTAAAGAATCAGAGAATCACAAAATGGTTGAGGTTGAAGGGACCTCTGAAGATCATCTAGTCCAACTCCCTGCTCCAGCAGGGACATGTAGAGCATGTGGCACAGGGTGGCATCCAGATGGATTTGAAAGATATCCAAAGAAGATGACTCCACAAACTTTCCCCACAGCCTGTTCCAGGGCTCTGTAACCCTCACAGGAAAGTTCTTCCTCATATGGAGATGAAACTCCCTGTATTTCAATTTGTACCCCTGGCCCCTTCTTCTATCACTCTCCACCACAGATAAGAGTTGGATCCCCTTTCTCCCTACATTCTCCACTCAGGCATAGACATATTGATCAGATCTCCAGGCTAAGCAGACCCATCTTGCCTTGTCTTTCCTTATATGAGAGATGTTCCAGTCCCTTAATCATCTCTTGCTCTCTGCTGGTCCAGTCCCTTAATCATCTCTTGCTCTCTGCTGGACTTTCTTGAGAAGCTCTACATCCCTCTTATACTGAGGAGCCTAGAACTGCACACAGTACTCCAGGTGCGGCCTCACCAGAGCTGAGGAGAGGGGCAGGATCCCATCCCTTATCCTGCTGGCAGCATCGTCCTGATGCAGCCAGGATCCCATTGACCTTCTTGGTCACAAGGTCACACTGCTGCCCCATGGTTAACTTGGTGTCAACCAGGACTCCCAGGTCCCTCTCTGTGAGGCTGCTTCCCAGTAGGTCAATCCCTGTACTGGTGACTGTACTGATGACTGGGGTTATTCCTCCTCGAATGCTGGATCCAGCACTTGCCCTTGTTGAACTTCATGAGGTTCCTGTCTGGCCAAAATTAGAAGCATTGCTTCTTTCATTCCTAGAGACATGGTTTATTTATTTCCTTAAGAGCTGACACTTTTTTGACCCAGTGGTCAAAAAAATTGGATTTTGGCTTCCTTAGTGTCTTTCATGTGATAATGAAGAGATACTTGCTTTATCCATTAGCTAAGTTTCTAAATGTGCTCTCATTGGGTATTGAATATAGAAAGAATTTTTTTCTTGCCTCCCTTTTAGTGGGATGCCAACAATTAACAGAACTGAAGAACGCACAAATGCATAAAAAGACTTGCACTGGTGCAGGCAACAAAATTCGTTGAAAGGCAAGATCTCTAAATCCTAAGACTGAAGCTCTGTAGTTAGAAGCAAAGAACAGTCTTCCTCATTTTCACTGCCATAGAAAACAGAAATGATCTGGACTATTTTCTGCTGATCAGATGCCTTGGACCTGATTTTAAGCATTGCTGTGCAGAGAACACATGCTGCTCCAGCAGCAGGATAACTAATGCGAGATGCTGTTACTCACTTTTCTGAAAGGTAGGGCTCAGTTTTTCTCCTGATTCTATCAACCCATGTCAAAGACAGTTTATTTTCTCTGAACAAAATTAGTTGAGAAGGTTTCTGCTGGAGCACATGTGTGTGTACAGCATACTATGGAATCAATATTATGTAAAGTGAGTATAACCATAAACTTCTGTTTCAGTTTCAAATTTTAGTATGAAAAGAATCAAGTCCCACCTCCCCTTCCCCTTTCCCCCCTCCCCCCCCATATCTGTTGTATGTTCATCAGGTACATAAGTGTAACCAAATGACCCTACTAACTCCATTTCCACTTTACCACAACTTGGTCATCAGTGTGCCAAAGACAGAAATGTCATTGGCACCCAGATGGCCCTTTAAGCAACAATAGGTTGTTGCTGTAACTAAAAATACACAGAAAACTAAGAAATGGAAATAGATGGTGTAAACTTTTCCATTTGGATTTTTATTTTATGACATATTTTATTTCTCTTTTCCAGTAGTGTAAGGAGTCACTTTTATACTTAAGAAATAAGCTATCTGATAGCAGTGAAAACTAAAAGCATTGAATAGTCAAGCTAAGTGTAAAAATAAGTATTGCATTGTAATCCAAACAATGTGAATACTTTGATGTCCACCTCATAGAAAAATCTGCTTTTCTGATTCTTTACAAAAACTCTTTCAAGTACAAAAACTCTCGAAGTCATTGTGATCTGGGTATGTTTAAAGTTAAGCATACTTTTAAATGTTAGCTTGATACCATACCACGATTGAGTGTATTTCAATCTTCTTTAGGCAGAAGTGCATATATTTTACAAATGGTGAAGGAAAAGTGAAGTATTTGCTTGAGGCCAAAGCAGCAGTTGTCAGCAGGGTAGGAAGGAAACAAATTCTCTACTAGTTTTGTCAGATGGCTCACATTTCAGAGCCATTTTCCTTTTTAGATATGGATGTAAAATTTTTCATGTTGGTTGTGTTTTATGGTTTCCTTTATGTTTTGGAAATGTTTGCTCTGAAAAAAAGAAAAAAGAAAAAGAAAAAAGACCTTTTAAAGAGCAAATAAAGTATTGTGTGACAATTTGTTATTATTAGGAAAGTAAATAATTATTTGTGAATATTTTATTCTTCTTACCTGACAGTGGTGTCATGAATGTTCACAGATATACCAATATGTTTCACTTTCCTCAGTACCATTAAAGTTGTCATTTAGTTTTAACATGTGATGTACAATTGCTTGCTGATTTATCATCAGGCTTAGATGGTATTTCCTGCAGCATGGAGTACACTTTTTCCTGGCAAAAATGCTTTTTTTTACCGAAAAGACAAGGATGGATGCTGAGCTTTTGCTTTATTTTTTTTGCTTTATTTTTGTTTTAATGACTTATTTACTTATGGTGTCATTATGAACTTCTCATGCATGAACCTGTGCCTGAAGTTATGGCAAGCCTGAAAACGTATCCTCTGTTAACCACCTTTTCATTTCCAGGGGCGACATTAATATTATAGGTTAACACATATTGTGTTAACATTGTTAACATAATCTCTGCTAGTCACAGTGTTTCTTAGCATAGTTAACTTTCATGGAACCCTTTAAAGATTCCTTTTAGCACTAATTTGTACAATAACAGTAAGAAGAGGTGTATTAAGGAGAAATGAGACACATGCTGACTTTTTAATAAAACTTGAAATATGGAAACAATTGATTTCTAGAGTTATATTATGCAGACATAAGAAGAGAACTGATGGCCAAACAACTTCTTTGGAGTTAGTTGCATGATTGGAAAGAATATGGTTTCTGGTTCAGAAGTCTTGGTTCAGGAAGGAACCTGAATATGGTTTCCTGGAGCTGGGGAGCACAAGGAGAATGTTGTTGGACATCTGTCTCCTACTGGGATAAATGATGTCACAGGATGCAAAAATGAAAGGAAATTGGGCACAGAGGAGGAATACTATCTTCAGTGAACATTTTCACACTAATGAAAGCCTTGCAGGTATATCCAGAGGAAATACATGGACCCATTCCATTCATTTACTTCAAAAGATCTGTAAGATTAATGATTAGGAAACACACTGTGAGCTTTTTTTTTATTTTGTTTTTGTTTTGGGATATGTATTTTTTAATGTAAAGAGAGCATGGAAAATTAATGATTTTGCATTCTGACTAGAAAATTAACATTGCTAATGGATAACTAGATAACTGAATTTTGATATTATGATAGCCCTATAAAATGCAATTTGAGTACAGCATATATCAAATTAAATAGGATTGATTAAGGGAGTTTTGAACTTGTTGATTTCTTTGAGAGCTCTGTTAACGAAGCATTATATTGTAACAGAACCTATTAATAGCACTATTCTACTTAGCTAACAGCCCATTAGCCACAATAGCTAATAAACTAAATGCTTTAAACTCCATAGGAAGCAGGGCAGGACAGGGTATGCTTTAGACTCTATAGGAAGCAGGACAGGAAAGGGTATTTTACAAAGTCCACTGCAGATCTCACAATAAAGTTCTAATTTAGTGGTGCTCTGGTGGTCTATTTTGACTGTAAACATAGGATTAATTGTCGTGAGTCCCTCAGACCCATGAAGCAAGACCATAGTTTTGTCCTCAGACTTATGCTGCTTATAGCATTGCTGGACCACAATGAAAAGACCCCAAGGAGACAATGCACAGGGCAAATAGTCCTGCCATTCGAAGAACTAGTAAAAAGATGTGTGGGAGCCCTGCTAGGGTGTGTGCTGTGACCTTTCCAGAAAGAACAATGTGATAATCACCAGCATGTAGTTTTCCTTACTTCCTTTTAGACAAAATACTCTTCTACCTACGGGCCAAAATCAAAATCGTATTCTACTGTTAAGTACCATGAAAGACATTAAAATGTGCACTAAATTAAAAATTAGGATTGGAGTTCAAAACTGCTGGTTATTACTAGAATTTTAGAGACTTTGGCAGCATATCAGAAATTGTCTTTACTTCTTACTTTTATCAACATTGAATTTTAGCCAAACCTGACTCCATTTTCTAGTCAAGCTTTTGAGAGAAAAAAATTTAATGTGACATTTATCAATGTTGAATAGTATCTACAGAGTTATTTACTATTTTCTTTGTTACTACTGTAATGAAGTCTTGTGAAAGGCAGTGGACAATATGAGGTATAATTCCAAATATAATCCCAAGTCTGATGGCACAAAGGTAGCAAGAATAATTGTTTTTCCTCTGCTAAGCATAGTGATGATGCAAGAAATGCAAGATTTTCACAGTTGGCAGCAAGAAACTATACCTTATGAGGTGAGGAAGATATAAAGTAAAAAAATGGTGAAGCCCATGGTTTTATGTTTGGTTACTTTTTGCGGTAAAACTGTCCCTCATTTCAGATATTTCTAGATCTGCGATTAGCTAGCTTGGCTGTCTAAAAGATCTGAAAGAAAAGTAGCCTGCAGAGGAAAATACTAATAGGGAAAATGCATTATAATTGTTTTGTCATCCTTCGCTTAGAGTCTGCTGCTCTGTGTCTATGAGATAACACAAAATCTTTTATTCTATGTGTAGATTCTCTGGGTGGCACAAAGATTAAGGACGTGAGAAATAATGTATTTTCAGGAGGTTTCTGTTTATTTATGTGCTCCAAGCTACCCTGCTTGATCATGATGGTAAAAGGTACAATCTGAGCTCAGTAGAATTTAGTAGTTCTGAGAGCAATAACCCAAGTAAACCTAAATACCTCTGTCAAACATTGATAAGACCTGGATCTGTCAGCCACTCTTATTGAAAGAATCTATATTTCTATATATCTGTCATTATTTCAGCCCAATTTCCTTTCTCTTTTATTACTTTTCAGTAACAAAAACTTCTTATGAGTGGCTAGTGCTTTGTAATCCCAGAAAAAAATTAAGGTATCTGATATAAAGCATCTGATGTTAATCTGTATGTAATGTTAAAAAATACCCAAGAACTACAAAAAGCACAACAGCAAGACACAGCATTAGTGATGTTCAGCATTAAACTTCTCCAACATATTAAAACCACTTCTTTATTATTATTATTATTGTTGTTTTTGTTGTTTTTCTTTGTCAGGAAAAGTGGCTTTACACTGATGCAGTTGTTTTGACTTCATTGACATTCATCTGCATTTATACTGGGTGTTGTCACTTTCCTTTTAGCAGACTTTAGTTCTCAGTAAGCTGGATCTTACTTTGAAAAGTCTTCTCCAGATCCTTAGTTTGTCTTGTGGAGCAGGACCTAGAAAGAAGTAAGATTTTAGTTTCATCTTTAGAAAAAATGCATCATAGAAAAAAAAATTCTCAACTGTGAATTGTGATATAATTATTAATTGAAAAAAATATTTTGAGGATTGGTAAGTGAAAAATAGAGATGAAAAATGGTTAAAAGGAAAGGTCGATAGGTTCTGGGGATAGTGAAAACTATTCTTAATGTATTGTCTTCAGTCAAGTTAACAAAAGAGCAAAACCAGGTAGAAAAGATTTACTATCATGAGTCAAAGTAAGAAAAGTAATTCCAGAGCATTGGAACAGATGAATAGTTGTATAAACTGGACCAAAGTCCATCTAACCTGAGACCCTATTTTTAACAATTGCTCCTGGAGAAAATTTATTTGAAAAAGAAAAAGAAGTCTGTACAGAGTGATCATTCCCCTGTGACCTTTGCAATTTCTAGCAGTGTATGGAGATTTCTAGAGCCAGTGTTTATAGGTCTGCCATAAAAACTTATTCCACCAGTTTATCTATCCCTCGTGACTTTGCTTAATTCTTTTCTAAATTCATGTATCCTCCTGAACATTCACTGCAGTCTGTGGCAAAGAGGTCACATTCGCGACCTGCAGTGTGTTTCCTCTTGAGTTATCAGCTGAGTGGGAAGGAAACAAATCTTCAGCCACAGGCGGTTGCTTTCTAAGAACGTACATAGAAAGGCACAACAAGTCGACTGATTAAACCAGATGAAAACTATCTTTTACACAGTCATACAGATTTGGTGATATTGAAACATTCCATTAAACTGTTAGTTTTTTTTGTATATGCTTAGCAGCTCTCTCTCCTCTCCTTCCCCATTTGCTTAGGAATCAATACATTCAAGTTGGATTTACTTAAATACTATTTTCCAATTTTAGTGCTTATGTATTTTTTTAATTTTTAATACTGCTTTAAATGCAGTGTAAAACCTCCAAAAATAAATCTAAAAAGATTTGTTTTCCCTTTGGTTAGCTTTTTAACTGTTTGTTTGTCCAAAAAAAAAGATTTCATCTCCATCCACAGAAGATAATTTTCTTCTCAGAATTACAGGCAAACAGAAAAAGCATGTTAATCAGATGTAGTTTTTTACTGCATCTTCAGAGAAGGCATATGAAGCTTAATTTTATTTCAGATGTCTGACATGGCAGCATTTATATCTCAGCAAGTAGCTGTTGGTGTATTCCAGCTCTGCAAATAATGATCTCAAAATACCCGTTCCTTCAGTTCATGAAGAAAAGTAATCCAAGCAGTAACATTGTAATACTTGGTCTTATAACATGCCAAAAGATATTAACTGCTAAAAATTATACTCTTTACCCATATCAGCTATGAAGTTTTTAGAGAAAATTCTCCATGTTTATGATTTTTGTGACTGCTGAGTAAATCAAAATACAAACAAAAACCTTGCTCCTAAGGATACTCTCTGTTTGTCAGATTTCTTTAAGAAGTGAGATTTAACTTAAAAAAATCAAAATGAGAGGGTAATCTGTGACTTCTTTTCCTAAATCTGCCACACTAAAATATCAAAACAGGAGTTTGAGATTTCTGTTTGGAAACTATGTTTTATGATAAGTAAGTCTAGAACAATTTTGAAAAATCTATATTTTGACCAAAATGATAAGAGAAAGAGCTTCTGCTAAACCAGTGTGAAGCTAAGGAGATGGATTTCTAATTTAAGAGTTCTAAAAAAAGGGCATATAAGAAAATCTTTTAGAAAATGCGTTTTTCCTTTTCTCCTTTCTTTTTTCTTTCTTTCTTCCACAATTCACCTTAGTGGAGTTTTAATTTTCAGAATTAAATATTGTAATATGTGTCCTAATGTTTTTGGATTAATATTGCAGACTCTAAATATGTCACAATACCTATCATACCATGTCCTTATTACCACTTAGGATGCTTCAAAAGCAAAAACAATATTTTTTTTTTCTGTTAGACTGACTTCTGGTTGTGCGGGCAGTGGCTGAGCATAATTTTACATCAATATTCTCAGTAAAATTAGACAGATGTATTAGTAATCTTGTGCCAGTCTGCATGCTGACAAGCGGTGCATGAGTAATGAAGAGGTCTTTCCAATGTGACCCTACTGCAGAGCACTAATGAACAGGGATGTGCATTATTAGTTGATAGTGCATGCCAGAATTAGAACAAAGAAGATGCAATTTAAGGTGCTGCTTACGTATATAATGCTCTAGTTACCTTAAGTTAGGAAAAAGTAAAGGAACAGGAGTATTATGCTAAGCCTGTATAGTTAATGTTTAACTTTCTTTTAACTTTTAACTTTCATGCTCTGTTACAAGTAATGAACATTTTACCTAGAAATGAAAATCCATTTATGTTTTAGGTTTTGTTATCCATGGCTACCTCAGTTTTAGTAGTCAAACAAATTGTTTTCTATCTTTTTCTAAAACATATAAGGCAAGCAGACCTTAAATTTTTCTTCCTTTTTGTGAAGTTCTGTGATGACCTGCATATTGAGAGTAATGTGTTGGAAAGGGACCCTGGGGAGTCTTTGGCTGCTAAACCAAAAATTTAAAGACAAGATCCCAACAGCATCTGGAGAGATTGGCAAATACTTCAACAGCCCATGCTACTGTAGGCAAAATTTTATTGTCCCTTAACATTTAAAATAAAGCTAGATGAGAACAATAGTTTAAAACTCATCCTCACTACTCTTTTCAAATTGTGTCTTTATTCTAAACCTTTCTTTGCCTCAGAGTTTCTGGAAGGTACTGGTCAGTTTAGTTAATCTTTCTGGCTTAAATTCTCCTTATTTACTGTCTCATTTCTCAAATATTTTATTTAAAAGCAAGTACAATTTTTTTCCATAAATGTTAGCTAATTTGTTTAATCAGCAAAATAAAACTTTTCATGTTACTATTGTATTGTATTAGAATTTGCTGTTCTCCAAGTCAGCTAAAATGCTTTATTAAGTCTCTTCAAGCAAGTAATAATTAAAAATCACTTCATAAAATGAAACAATTTTTCATTGTTGTTGGTTAACAATATATGTATAGGCTAATGAACACCTAGTTATTAACAGAGCGTGAAATCATCAATCTGTTTCACTTGACCAGCTAATCTGTGGAAACATCTGGTCTGTAGTCTGCATATTCCTCAGACCATTGAAGAAGCCAAGAAAAACTGCTTGGAAGACTAATACAGTCTGATGTGATTTCTTTAGTTTCATTGAAAATTATGGCAACTTATTCATACTCACTGGAAACACAGAAGGGGGTGATTTGAGTCTAGCACTCCCATGAAAAGTCCTTCAAATTTTCTTTGCTTTTATTAAGAATAAAAGCTAGGCCCCCGTTTATATTCTGAATTCTGATATGGAAAGCATGCACAAGGAAGTAGTTCTTTCTTACTGTTCTGTTCAATGTATTTAGTTTGAAGAGATTTTATTCAATAACTTGTAGATATCGCGGAGCTCGTATTGAGACCGGTGAGTTTACGGTTTCAATGAGAATGTGCTGTTATATTCCAGTGAGGTTAGTGCGGTGGAAATGATAATTTTTGCATACTTTGAGGTGGTTTAATTTATGGAAGAGGTTGTCTCATAAGATTGGTAATATGGTAGGGTGTTAGATCTGGTGATGGAAGATTTTACTTCCAGACAAATACTTTTGTGTTTTATTTAAAATTCAATACAGATTTATGATTTAAAGCATTGTGATGAAGAATATGGGCAATATAGGAGAATGCATACATATGAACTTGCTTTTGTTTCTGCTTCTGTTGTTACACTAGATATTTTAGAATATGACTCTTAATCTAATTTAATTATATATTGCAAATATAGTTATTATTATGTATAACTATGTATTTTGCAGGTTCCTCTAGAAAATTGCTTTTCCTTTAAAAGTATAGTAAATGTGCATACACATGCGTAATGATGTACATATAATTATAAATGTAAGTGTAGAATTCAAAGTCACTGTTAGCAGTTATGAAAATTAAGGCTCTTAAGGTGAATAAAGATTGCATGCAGACATGCTTTTTGTGCTTATGCTTTTTTAAGGATCTGTTTATGGGAAGGTTTACACAGACCAAATTAGTCAGGCATGATTTTTCTTACTGTTATTTGGTGGCTGTCAGGACTGATGTGGAGAGCTATGAGATGCAACTCACTGGTCTGTCACCAGTTTTTAGCTGGAGATAATAGTCTGGTGTCTGATCCATACTACAAAGACAGCATAGAAGAAGGTAGTCATGTTAGTCTGGATATTGTCTACCTTTCTGATACAGATCCTTGGTTCCTCATTGAAAGTATATGTCTGTGTATCAGAATAATGAATGGAGATAAAAGGATTGTCCTCGCTCTCCCCATCTCTTAGAGCCATGTAGCTCTAAGCCATGGAGCCACGAATTAGGAACCTGTTGGAAGTGAAAGCCCTTGCTTGTTTCAATATGCTAAAGAATTTTTATGTTAGGAGAAGTCACACTCATCTCTGAGTGTGAATTCTGAGCTGGCCTTGGGTGCACCTCATGGCACTTGTGCGTCCAGGCCCTGTTGTGCCCATGCTTTATAAACGGAGCATGTCTCAAGTCCCCACCTCCGGCAAAGTAGGGACAGAACAGAGTAGCTCACTGAACTTACCTTTTTCATACATATGTACTTCTACTTGCTTTTAATCATTAGTGTTTAACGTGTACCTCTGACATGCTGCTTGGAACATTCCCTGGAGACACAGACTTTCTGCTGCTCTGGAAGTCCCTCAGCGTTTCTAACGGGTCTGTACTGAGGCTCCATAGTCCATTTCCTGAGAGCTGCTGTAGTCATTTTCCTCTCAGAAAAATAAGCCCTTTTTTCCTTATTTCCCATGGGATAACCTAGGTTTTCCTGGTGAGAAATGGAGAGTACCTCTCCCTGTGACCCTATTCAGGTAACAACTTTCACCTGAAAGTAGCTGAGAAATTGGCAGACCTTCTCCTTAATGAAACTATTCATCAGTCTTAAGTAATTTAGGGTCTTGAAATACATGTGTAAAATCCATCTTTTCACATTAGAAAAATAATGCAGTTTTTTTTTGAAACAATCCATTGTGTTCTAATGTAACACATAACTCATAGCTTTTTGTTGTAGTATGACTGATACACTTTAACCATTATCTTATGATAATCTCGGTAAATAATATTGTCTGCAATTAGAAGTCTTAACATAATTTTTTTAAAAACATACAAACAAAGTATTAGCCAAAACCATTATCTCTTATATTTTAATTTCACTAACTCATAAAGAAAGCCATAACAACAAGCACTGTTTTTTAGGCCATTATGAACTGGTAATTTGCTGGCTGTAGACAGGTAATTTAAACCATCAGAGCACTTTTCTATATAGCATTCTTTGTTTAGTGTAACTTACCAGCATGCGTTTTATGTGAATTGGTGTTAAAGCTTTACCTTATGTTCAATGAGGGAGCACGGTGGTTCTACACCAAAGATTTGTCATGCCTGACAAATCAAATAATAGGTTTCATGCACTGGGACCGATGCCCACCAGTACACTCCAAATTAAGCTATGAGGGGCATACTTAAACACATTCATTAGATGAAAATAGAGTCACAAAGAAATTCAAGTAGAGCAAAGCCCATTGGAAAGGGAAAAAGAAAAAAAAAAACCCAAAACCAGCAAGACAGTGCTAAACTTCAAACATCAGACCTTGGTAGATGTTTCTGCTAAGCTCTGCTCCCTGTGCAGAATGAAGCAGGATAAAGGTATATAATGGAGCCGCATATATCTGTGTCACTGCCTGCACAGCCTAAGCCATCACTGACTGACCCTATTGCTGTACTCAGTATTGAACAGTTACTGTGACTCCTATGGGTTCATAAAACTATACTAAAATCAGTGCGAGGAACTGCTAGGAATTATGAGAATTATTTGTAACTCATTTTAGGCCTTTCTGGATAGCAGTTGTCATCTACTATTAAAGATTGTATCTCTTTGTGTTCTATGGACTAAAAAAATTATAGTTTAAACCTTTAAAATATACATCACAGTGTAGAGTCTAACATTAACAAGCTTGTGTTATGCTATGTTGACTGACAAGATAATATGTATTTAAATAAAAAATGACAGTGAGGCTCTACCAGACTTTGATGGAATTCAAGTAGCAATTAAATATTACTCAGTCCTGTTTGTAGCACAAATTAATGAAGAGATAGAACAATCAGCCATCGACCTCAGAGTCAGAAAATAGCATTTACGTAAAGTAATCATTAATACGAAGTCAATATTTACTACAGTGTATATATGCAAAGCCTTTTTAAGAAAATCAAACAGGGTCATGCAAATGTCATTTCTCTACAGTGCTGACTACTATAGCTACAGACAGCTATCAAATAAATATACTGCCATATAATATTAATACTTGTGCTTGCCATAGAAATTACAAAAGCTTGCATACAATTCTTTAATGTGGGCAGTGAAAGTAGCTCTGGGCAATAACTCAGACTGCCTGATCATGTCAATTTTACAAGATGAATAGAGTTAACAATAGCTAATACCAGGAATAGCGAGAGCAGCTTGGTAAGGATGCTTGATGAGGAAATTCAGGTTATAAATTATCTCAGTACTGCTATACCACATTGAAGAATGCTGCTTTCAGTGGAGTTAAATGTAGATCAAGGGAAGCACTGGATTCAGCTAATTCTGGACACCAGGAAAGTCAGTGTAGCAATGAAGAATCAAGAACTGAATATGCATACAAAATACTTCTTGCACATAGTGATGTAATGGGCAAGAGCTCAGACCTTGTAGACTCTTGAAAGGTATCACATCCTTCCAGATGCTGGGTTAGATTTGCAAGGTGAGGTAAAGGCCACCTGTTTTTACTACGCAGGAGGCAACTATGCGTAGTTACAGTAAGCATAGTATTGCTTTTGCTCATTCATGGTGAATAAGATTAGAGATTCATTTTTTAAAATAAACCTTCTACAACATAATCAAAATGGTGATGAATTTAAAAGCCTTAAAATTAACCAAAGTGTACAAAATAATACCTTCTTTGATTGCTTTGAAGAAGAAAAAAATCAAATATGTTTCTAGCAACATATTGGAGGAGTGGAAAAATTTCATTAATTCCAATTAAAACAAAACCTTTATTGAGTTCTAAGAGTGATCTGCTTGGGTAAAAATATTTGTTTCCTCAGTTCAGTAAAGCAAACAATAGGCTCGATAAAGGATGATAAAAATAAACCATTATCTATACATTAATCCACTATGGTAGGGGAATGACAACACTATAATTAATGTTGCACTGACAGATTCTGTCTTGTAACATGTGCTTGCATTTATAACTTGGAAATAGCTTAATTTTTGGATTCTTATATTTGGCCTATATAGTATTTTCTTGAATGAAGAAATATGTGTGCTTACCTGTATGTTTTTTCAGTGTAATACAAGTACTCTTTAAGCTAGATGGAAGACTGTGATGAAAGGCTATGATATGCGAATTCAATGTTATAGTGAGGTTGCTGGTATTGTTGCATTTAAATAAACAATGGGAGTGTTTGAAAATTAACAAATTATATTTCAAATAATTAGCTGTTAGACAAATTTCATAGTGTAGTGCATATATTCTTGATAAAAGCAAATCACAGTGAGTTATTGTATGAGTTTGCATACGAATTTCTAGAAAAGAAATATTATCCAGATAGTTGATTTTTGACAAGAGATTTTTAAATAAAATTCAGATTTTTCAAATAATTTATTTTTGACTGTTCTGGAGAATAAACTTTCATCTTTTTGAAGATGAAAATTTTCAGTTAAAATGATCTGTTTTATATGGTGTGAATTAAAATATCTTTTGAGTTTTTATTTTCATGTTTCAGATCTGAAAAATTGAACATCACTCTTGAATCTGTAATATTATCGCAAGAGTTGCTGCATCTAAATAAAGATAGTTTCCTAATGTCAAATAACACAGCATCACGTTTGGAGTTAGGCATTAGTCCCAGTGCATTTCCTCAGCTTTTTGACTATTTTGTCAACTTCTCTATTTTGAATAGGTGTCATGGCAGGTTATTTGGCAGTAGGAAACCATCTTTATTTAGCTGCAAATATATCCCTTTGAAATAACTTATTATACAAATAATTGTGGGGGATTGATAGAAACCAAGTGACTGACAATGCGAACACCAAAAGAAATAGACTTGGCTGAAATGTGGATGAGCCAGAATTTAATATTATGCAATCATTGCTCTTCCTTGTCAGCCATAGCTCTCCTAAGTGAGAGCACTCCTTTCCTCCTCCTCCTCTCCTCTCCTGCACTCCTTTGTAGAAGGTAGGCATAAAAACACTGTCAGATCAGCATCAAAGTATTATCCAAAGCCTTTTCTTTCTTCCCTCTTTTTTGGCTGAGTGTAAGTGACTTCAGGAAGTTTAAGGCAGGGGAGAGTCAGCTTCAGGTTGGAGACTGTAGGATGGGAGCTCAAGTTCTCAGTATTCTGGTTTTGACAAAGAAAAGTTGAGATGCAATGAGTAGATGTATTTTTAAAGTCATATTATTCAAAATGTTGGATAATTATTTATACAGTTATTGGTAGCTTTATTGCTATAGAGCTATAGGCCATGCAGTCTTTCATTTTGTATGCAAAGAGACAGGAGTGTATTTATTTATTTTTTTAATGTGTGTTTTTTTTTTCCCTAGATTACTGTTAAAAAGAAAAATCTCAGGAGCTAGATTTTTTTTTCTTTAAGAATCAAAATTGTGAGGTATTAAGCCAGAAAGATTATTCTACTACTTCTAATGTGAGGTTTTATTGTAATGTTTTTGTATATGACATGTTTTTGAGTATTTCACCTAGTGGCCTTGGGTTTGTGTGTACGCTTTGGAGCTTTGATAGCACAAGTGCACAGTATAAATGATTATCCTGGAAAAAAAAATGATAAGAGGAGGAGGATTTACTTCTACATAATATAGTGGTTTTATATGTTTTTCTCTTTGGACAGTGAAATATTGAATACATCTTGTAAATTTATGACTTGAAGGACTTAGAGTAGCTCAACTTTTTTTTATGTGTGTCCATTTCCCATGTATTTCAAGTGAATTTGGTAGACACTTTTTATACCTAAGACAATCTATAAATCTCTGAAAATTATTAATTCATTCATAAAATCTGTTTTGAAAGCATAACATTTATCATACATTTAACTTTTCAGTCAAAGTGTAATGTTAATGTAACTATTGATTTAGTATAAAAGTGTAGAATGTTACATATTTAGAATATGAAATATTATCAAGTATACAGAAAAGTAGATAGATCAGAAGTGCTTATGTGAGTCATCAAAGAAGATTTAGAATGTGAGGTGTCATATCATGAAAGTGTCACACTGATTTTCTAGTTCGGTTGTGTTCACCACCAAAATGTCAGATTGATGCAAGTATTTCATTTCAAAAAGTGACAGATTGTGGTAGCTATGTTTACAGTATATTTTTACTGTCTGTGTTTATGATTTGAATGATGGTGACATCTAAGGCGTCATTATGGTGGACATTATAGAAGCTAAAAGGAGATAGTCCCTGGCCAAGACGAGTTGTATTCTAAGACATGAAATAATTGATAGAGCAATTAGAAGCGCAAAAAAGAAAACATAGATCAGCAATGCTTACATTGTCAGGGCTACAAGATCAAGCTTAGTAGTCAGGTAGTAGTGTTACCAAATTGCAATTTGTTGTTGCAACTGTCATGATTGATATGAAGCAGGAAGAAAATGCATATTTTAGCTTAAATTTTCAGCTGCAAATGCCTAATATCAAATATTCAAATTAATAGCTTAGGAGATGTGAGAGTCTCTTATAGTTCCCTCTGAAATTAATCAGGATGAGACTTGAGAGCAGCTCTCAAAATCAGGCCTTACTTTATGCATTCACATTTGGAATTATTAGCCTTTATATCCTCTTCATATGTAAGTATATTTCTCCATATTTTACATCCTGCATTCTTTACAGAGGTTATTTATTTATTATAAAATAATAATTTTAGTAATTTGTCAGGATTCTAACCATACAGCAGAAAGCCATATCCAGGCTGAGTGAAGAAACTTGCATATTTGCACACATTTGAACAGATAATTTTTTCAGAAGCATGACTATGTACACTAAACACAAAAATCTGCAACATGTTGTTTAATTCTGTTCCCATTTCAGGGCAAAACTCTAGCTTTTAGGACATGCAATCAGGATGAGATTTCTGATATTTCTCATACAATAGCCCTCCAGACAATTCTTAAAAGACATAAGTGCTTAAAAAGCAGCTTGGGAGCTGTCCCTCCTTCCAAAGGATGTACTGTAAATTGTCATTTTGCACCTAAGGTGAAGGAAAATCAAGACAGACAGATGTATTCATGGATCTAAATGGCTTTCAGGCCTCCTTGCAAAGCTGCACCTTTCTTCTCTTTTCCTCTGTGTCTCTTCTGGCTCTCCATAGAGCTTTCTTTCATGTATTTATTAAATATTAATTAGATGGTAATGTACTCGATTAAATTACAGGAAACGTTCCCGTGATTTTATGCTTTGAGTTTGCAAAATCAGTAAGGAAATATACTAAAGCAGTAGTACAGATGTAGTGCAGTTTTATTCATTTCTGCCACGTGAGTGTGTAGTGCATTTGTCTCATTGTCATAAAACCTCTTGCAAGTGGACACCTTTGCACAATGAAATCGTATAAATATTAGACTCACAAAAAAAATAGTAGCAGTTGTTTATTATGCCTTCTTACTTAGGTAAGTTAGCTTTGGAGGGCTGTAAAAAATATTAAAGTTATTAAAAGATAAGTCTGCAAACAGACTTAAAGCAGAATAAAATCATAAAAATACTGCTTTAAGGTCAAGTATGTTTGCAGATTGAAACTAGCCTCCTTGTACACTTACTATATGTGCCTTTCAGCACTGAGAAAAATATGGTCTTAGTGCTATTCCCATGCTGAAATTGTGAAAGGAAAAAGGAGGCAGAGATCTTCAGTTTGAGATTTCAGTTTGAAATAGAGTTGTTTTACCTCATTTTTTTGTGACCAGCCTCCCCCAGAAGAGATTTCGGCACATTATCATTTTCACCTCACTGAAGAACAGCTATAAATGTTTCATTTACATAAATGCTTTATGACTAGCATTTGTTAATACTGACTGAATGGTAGCATTGATACTAATGCCACTTGGGTTGTTGCTTCTAGTGTGGACTGTTTGTACACACATTATGTATAGACTGAACTTATGTTACTGAGCCCGGGGGTATTTCTAAAGTCTGGGTGTATTTCCTGGCTGCTCCTCTTATTCAAAGGGAGGCAAGACTCCAACACAAGACTCATTTGAAAGACTAAACACATATTGCTACGTTCCTGGGTTTATTTTCTTTGTAATCATAATTGCAAAGGGAATGGATATAGGAAAAACTCTAGATAAATAATAAGCTACTTAATAGTGTAAGCATGCACAGAATGCAGAGCTTTCTCCAATATTGCAAGGTACTATGTGGTTCCTCAAACCTGATGGAGCCAAACTTCAATTTAGTAGAGAAAAGAGAAGGAAAGACCTTTGGGAGTAGTGCTATACCACCATATTTTTTAACATATCAATGCCTTGAAGTTGACTTATTTTCTTGCCTTGTCCTTTGGATTTTGTGAGTCCATGAATTATTATCCCCACAAGGGATTGCTCTTTTATATTCCTCCCTGGCAGCACGAACAGTTTGAGTTCTTTGAAAAGGTCCTTCACTTCACCATATCTTCATATCCTTCTCTGAGCTCCGTCATGCTCTCTACTTGCCTCTCTAGTATCTTATTCACATCATTTTGAACAGTGCTATGCAGCACTTGCAGAAATAAATTTTAGCACATCTCCACTCTTGCAGGTTGCACGTCGTTTTTTCGGTAAAGTTCAGCGAATTAAGCTAATTCTTTGAAGTCAGCTGGAAGACTGTGCTCAGTATTCAAATAAATCATGAATTATTTAGGAAAATGCTTCAGAGAATAAAATAATCTATTGTTCACATTCATTGTGGCATTATTATGTTTTATCCATTGCTAATTTAGAGAACATTTGCCATGGAACTTTAAGCTTGTTTGAAGCCTAAGTACCTATTATTTGCGCCAATAGCTACAATATCCCTTCTGCCATATACACATTGCTAAAAATGTTGCTCATTTTTTTACTACTTATTCTGTGGGCAGATAGTTTGGAAGTAGAAGCTTTTTCATGATGCTGCTTATGCAAGTCTGACACAGAAGAAAAAGAGCAACAGGTAAAGTCAGGATGTTAAAGACTTAAAAACAAAATCACGCACATCTATTTTCTATTTTGGACTGAATAATGACCAACTTTGAATACTGAACATGGACCCCACTTTTTGAGGTCAATCCTTCGATTAAGATAATTTCTCTTGTAGATATCTTGTAGATAGTTTTTTTTCCTTATTTTTAGTATTAATGTAATGCCTATGCAATATGAAAGAAAAAATGACAACCTATGCTAATAAACAGATGTGATTGATAGAGAATTGAGGAGCAATAGTGCTGCAACAGGGAAAAATACTACCTAGCATTATTTCCTATGTGACGTTAGTGAGTATATGAATTGATCTGATGGTACTTTTTCTCCAGTTGTTACCAGATGTATGTAGCATCTCTGTTATTACTGCCTTATATTATCTAGTGTGAAAACTGCAGCCCTGACTCCACAGCGGAATGTTTAAATACTCTATCTATACTGATTCATGGATGCATGCAATATAAGAATGAGATCAAGACATGATTGCTATGCAAAATGCAAAATTCCCATTTTTGTGCACACCAGAAAATCTGAACTTGTATTACCCTGTTGGAGTGAGTGTGCAGTGAAGCCCATGCTCTAGAGAGAATTTTAGTACCTAATTAATAGAGCTGTTTCTTGTTCTGATTTGAACTGAGATGAGAAGGCTGACGTGTTACGTGCTTGCTGGAGGCAGTTGAACTGGACCCACATGACCTTTGCATTTTGCTGCATGAGCATGCAGAGCTGGCTTCTCTCCTGCCTCCTGTAATGAGGGAGTGCAGAGTATACCCTGCTTATGATGCACGCACTTAACTCCTGTTAATCCTTTGGGGAGTTACACACTGCTATCAAAAGGAGTATATACTTTTAATCTCTAAAGCAGCCCTCTAAGAGCTAACTGGAATTTATAGGTCTTATCAATTTGCAGCAGTGTAGGTGAGTAAAAAGAGACTTTAAAATAAAGCAACTGCTGAGTCAGCCAAGATAGAGGCTCAGGAGTAAAACTGAAAATTGAGCAGTGCTAGTTCCTCTTCATCTATCAGCTGATTGAAAGTACTACCCTTTTCCTGCTAATCCTCAGAAACTAGTGTAATGTAAAGAAATGGAGATAGGGGTATCTGAATAATAGGAGACCACTAGTGTTAGGAGATACTTTAAAGCATAGTTCCTCTGGGTATCCTCCCATAGCTGGCAGGTAGAATTGCAAAATGTCAAGGTTTACTTTACATCTGAAAGCTAACAAAACTGTTCAGGCAAATGCAATAGCACAAACTGACATTGAGATGCTACAGCTAGATTTACTTTCCTATTTAAAACTGATAGGGATAGTCATGAATCTGCATTAGAACACCTCTGTAGTTTGATTACTTGAGAAAAGTAGACTAGATAGTTGTTCTGATTTGAATAGCAGCTATTGCTGATTTGTGTTGGATGACAGTATCATCGTATAAGATCAGATTTATGTAATATGCTACCAATACATACAATAGATAATAGAAATTCAGTATATTTTGTGTTACAGTATTGGGAAAAGTAACATTTGAATCCACATCTTAGGGCCTACTTCAATTATATGAAAGGTCACTTCAATTTATAAATAATTATTTTATCCTTTCAGTAGTCCAAATGGCTCATATGACCACTTAGGCATTGAAAACTGTATATTAACATAGATCAGTACTAAAGTCACAACTGCTGTCCCTGCTGATAATTTAAAAATAATATATTTTCCTAAACAGAATTACAGAATCAGAGAATGGTTAAAGTTGAAAGGGACCTCTAGAGATCATCTAGTCCAAGCCCTCTGCTCCAGCAGGGAAACCCAGAGCACAGGGCACAGAATGGCAGCCAGGCAGTTTTGGAAGATCTGCAGAGAAGGAGACTCCATAACTTCCCTGGTAAGCCTGTTCCAGGGCTCTGGCACCCTCATGGTAACAATAATATTTATTTTCATTATCATACAACTATATTTATTTCCTGATAACATGATTACAATAGAGTCAAGTAAAAAGACTGATATATAGGAGTTAATAAAACAAATAGTGAAGAGCTGAAAAAGGTCATCGTGTTGGGCTGTCAATCCCAATTTCTTATCCTTGATGTTTATTTATTTATTTATGGAAAATTATGGCCATTTAATTGAGTCATTTCATCTTTTTTTTTTTTCAAATTTTCAAAACAATTTTAGCTAGTTGTCTAAAACCATTCTGAGAGATAAGTATTTCTCGGGACATTTCAAGAACTAGGAAAATTGTTCGTCATTGTCAAGCAGGAGGCCCCTCATTGCAGGATACTGTTCACAAGTGTTATTTCATGGAAGAAAGTAATTACATTCAGTTTTATGACATCAGCATATTGCAGCTCACTTTGTAGTTTTAAAATGGTAAACACACACTAAATGCTTAGTTTGAAATATGCAGAACTACTGATATTTCTGAACTTTATCTACAAAAACCCATTGCATACTGCTTTTAAATAAAATATGTACCTACTATGTATGTACTTCGTATGGAGGACTCAAAAAGCCAGTACTATGAGCAAAATTCCGTAAATAAAATATTGCCTGTAGTTATATAGGTGGAGGTAATTTGAAATTCAAAAGCAATAAAAAAAATGCAAATAGAAATACTCTGTGCTTACAGATATTTACAGAGAAATTACCTGGATCATTAAATGTTTCGTTTTATTTATAATGCAGAAAAGTAGTAAAATGCACCTGGTATTTCCCATGGAAGAAATCACATTCAATTTTTGTAACTTACTAAAAATGAAAATGATGTAAATCCATGATATAAATAACAGTTTTACAGCAAGTAGTTGTATGGATTAATAAATCCTTCAGGCTAATAACATGAGACAAAATCGGAGAGCAATGATATGTATGCCTAAACTCAGATAACAAGAATGAAAAAAAAGCCCTTACAAGGTCTTTATGATCACGGGAAATGTGTTCAGTATTGAGTGATTGTTGAATATAGTTCCCTAAGAATTCTTTTGAAAGAACTCACAATACCTGTAGTTAAATATCACAAATAATGTCACAAAAATGTATTACAAGCAATGCAGAAAGGTAAATTAAGAGTTTTTGTTCATGACGTTAAGGTCTAATGATCTGTGTTTCATCTCAAAAGTGAAAAAAACCTTAATCCATACACCATGATTATTCTTTGAAATATACCTACTTAATTCGGTGTATCTCTAAAAGTGAATGAAAGAGAGTAGAAACAAATATTGTAAATTGCTGTCTTTTCTTAACAAATGTAGTGTAATTTTTTTTTTTGTATCTTGACATTTCCTTCAAGTTCTTCAAACCTCACATTGATCAAGAGAGTCCAGTAGTGTTTCGCTCTATAGAGCTGGGAAATTTTGGCCTCAGTTTGCTGTGGAGTGAAATCTCCTGGCATGGGCATATTTCCTTTCTTGCATTGAGGTGGCAGTGGGTACCATATGTTCCAACCCACCTCCATGATAAGTGCCCAGGACTACTCGTGCACAGCTCTACATATGTGTGACTGCTCCCTCCCTGGGCCGACGCCCTCTTCCATGCTAGAGTGTGGAGGTGCTAATATTATAGTGTGGAGACGCTAAAATATAACTTTATGGTTTTGTTTTTACTTTTTTTTTTTTTTGTCCTATAAGGACTGGTGAGTGCAACTGTTTCCATTGTAAAGGGAATGAGGTGGAAAAAGTGTGTTGTTGGAAGGGCTGGAGAGTCTTTTCACTTCACTTTCTGAAACTCCTTTTGTGAGAAAAGGGAGACAGATAAAGGAATCACACTGTGTGTCCAAGACCTCCAGCTTGTTTTGCAATTTTTTAAAGAAATCTGAAGAAAACATGTATATGTGTAGATGTGTATTCTTTCTCAGGTGTAGATGTGTATTCTTTCTCGTGTATGTGTATTCTTTCTCATCTACTTAAGAACCATGCTTAGAAGTTCAATGAAGAACAATATTTGGTACCAAGGGCAGGTACCATAGGGGAAAATTGCAGTAGTCCTTGACTTTCCTCTGTGCCTGTGGATGTTGTTCCTCCAGCATGTGCTGTCTCATCTCTTTGCACCTGAGAAAAATCATTTTTGAGTACGTCCAAATGCTTCCTCCATTACAAGATGTTTCCATCTTCATTGAGTCCTTACCTCTTTTGGGACTTCCTTGTTCTCCTAAACTATGAAATATGTTTTTTTTAGCCTTAGAAAAACACCTGCAAGCGAATCCTCTATTAGCACAGTATTCCAAATTCAGGCTCATTTCCATATCTTGTCTCCAAGCTTAGACTCTGTGGCTGAGAAGGATATGAATCTGTGATCACAGCTTTACTTTGGACCTGAAAGCTCAAGAAAGTTCGGAACTAGGAGTGTTATCTTGGACAAACTGTATCCACAGCCTGCATGACTGTGAGTGACTCATATCCATAAGGCTTATTCTGCTAGGAAAACTGAAGCAAGTTCTGTTTAGTGAACAGCAAATAGAAGATTGCACAGAACTTAGTGAACAGTCAAGATTAAGCAGGTTTTAGCTACAATCAGGCATGGCTTCTCAGCTTTGTTGTGGTATGAGCTGCTATTTTATCACCTGATGTGCAAACCAAGCCAGCTTAAATCAGTGAGAAAAGAAATTAAATGTGATGATATAACAGAGCTGCTCTCACTGGTTTTAAATGCAAGACTCAGGCCCTCTGCATACATAGCTGTTTGATTGGAAAGATGTGGGGTTGACAGCAGGGATTTCATGACAGGCTGTATTCCCTCAGGTGCTTGTGGATGGTTTTCTGTAGCATATACAAGTGTAGACCCTGCTATGGTTACACATAGCTTAAAAAGATAAAAGGTGAATAGAAATGCTTTATGAAAATTCAAAGGGAAATAGGATCATTAAGGTGTATAGCTCTAGGTTCCTTATGAACATCTAAATATCTTTCCAAGAATGGCACTGAGCAGAGTTGGTAGAATTTCTGCAATTTCACTTGGAAGGCCATAAATGGCTGTGAATTTTGGTGATTTGAACTTATGGAAGCTTGGAGGAATTTTGTTGTCAGTGACAACTACTTTTCCAGTATAAATTTACAAGTTCAGTTTCAATTTTAAAATGAAGTTGTAGCTAGACTTTCTCAACCATATAGCAGTGTTTCTTTGAGTAATAAATAGGATAGGCATTGGCCTATCTGGACCACCAAGCTGGATGGACTGGCTGACACTCCAGAAGGCTGTGTTGCCATTCAGAGGGACCTGAACAGGCTGGAGAGTTGGGCGGACAGGAAGCTCACGAGGTTCAACAAAGACAAGTGGAGAGTCTGGCACCTGGGGAGGAATAACTCCAGGCATCACTGTAGATTAGGGATTGACCTGCTGGAAAACAGCTTCACAGAGAGGGACCTGGGGGTCCTGGTTGACACCAAGTTAACCATGAGTCAGCAGTGCCCTAGTGGCCAAGAAGGCCAATGGGATTCCTGGCCTGCATCAGGAGGAGCGTTGCCAGCAGGTCTCCCCAGTATAAGAGGGACACGGAGCTTCTAGAGAGGGTCCAGCGGAGAGCAATAAAGATGATTAAGGTACTGGAACATCTCTCGTACGAGGAGAGACTGCGTGAGTTCGGCTTGTTCAGCTTGGAGAAGA